>MUZC01000987.1:1223210-1235617 GCA_002072015.1 Radix auricularia | reverse complement strand
ATATATATATATATATATATATAAAATTCTCCTCATGGTTCAATCATGCAGGACACCAAGCAACCAGTCTAATCCCACCGACCAATCAGCTGGCAAAAAAGGTCGTGCAAAGGGTGCGGGGTTATCGAGATCAACAATCCGTTCAATTGAGGTCAAATTCTTTGTTCTTTCAGAACAACAGAATAGCATGTTTTTTTTGTGTAGTGGTTATTACATTGGCTTAGCACACGGAAGGTCGTAGGTTCAAGCCCAAGCTAAGACAATACTTTCTTTAATTTAAAAAAATGTTTGTGTTTGTGCCCCTTCATTTCCCAGTTTCTTTTCGAACATGACTTCGCAACACGGCTGTAAGCTTTGTTTCTCGAAATTGGCATAATCACGTCGTGCTCTCCGTTGTGCTCAGTGGCAGAAAAGTAGTCACACACTCTCCTCAACAATTACTTTCATAAAATGAATACTTTAAGCGCCCTCTGTCGCTCTCCAGGCATGGGCAACTGTGTTAAATCGTCACTAAATCATTAGCGGCGTATGCTACGACGCGGGTCGTCTAGTTGCGGGTATATTTATCTTTTTACAGCGAAAATTACTTAACAAATCAATAAAAAATGTATGGCCACTGAGAAGGGTGTATCTAATCAGCTATTTGTTAATTCTTCGTTAAATTAAGACAGCTTATAGGACTTGAAAAAAAGAAAAACAGTATCGTAATTTTATTATGGTTTCAATTTTCAGAACATAGTGATTCGACTGTATTTAAGCTTCAAAACATTTGTTTTACTAAATTTAATCTAAAAATAGAACATGACTCATTGACGAAATCAGGTTTTATCCAAATTCTTTTAGGTATCTTCTTACATAAAGATGGTCTTAAAAGAGGACTTAAAAAGATTATTGATGCACATTTATGTAAGAGGTTTTGCTTACCATGCAATTATAGGCTAAAATATTTAAAAAATAAAACAATGTAAAATACTTTATTTTTTTTAAAAAAAGAACTTGACTAGGCAAGAGCAATGCACTTGCTGCTTGATGCATACACACTTTAACATCATTTTATCCTAAAGTTAAAAATCTTTTAAATTCTTTTTTGAAACGAATACATCTTATATGTTACAGACGCTCCTTCTATACATAAATTATTTAGGAAAAATAAATAACATGTAAATGTTTCTACGCGCAAAAAAAGAGCTTTTAACATGGATCGGACCCGTGAAATAACACCAAGGTAATCTAATACATAATCGCCCTAAGTATGCGTGTGTCTCCCCGTCCAAAGGCGCGGGAAAAGGTGTTCGAAAGGCGCACAAAAAAGGCGCGATGTTCGCCGTAAAAAAATATAATATGGCGTCATTGTTTTAGCTCAGAACTTCAATTACCGAAACAACGCACAAACCTGTGACGTCAGCATTTATGTACACACAAAAACACATTTGTGTTGAGTCTAACATCGGCCACCAGCCTATGCGTGTTTGTCTCCGTTATAAATCATGATGTAAGTCACAACCAACCGGTTGATGTCGGTGTGTCGGTCTTCGGTTCTTGACCCACTGCCAACTGCATTGCTGCGCCGCATTCAAGGTATGACACCGTTCTCCTACTCCTGTACCCATCGTCAATGTCACGTTCGCATTGCTTTATTACTTCTTCTTCAACTCTACAAATTTACAAACCTTCGCGTGTTGCCACAAGACAACTATGCCTCGAATTTGTAAATAAGTCAATTCTCTGCCCTACAAATGCCGATGTGGACCTTATCAATAGTCAGGTTCTGTATTTACTTGAAGGAGAACCCAGGACATACTTAAGTTCCGACTCCATCGACGACTGCACGCCAGATGATGAAAACAATTATTCAGTGGAATTTCTACATCAATTGGCACCTTCGGGGATGCCGCTTCATCAATTTACATTAAAAGTCGGAGCAATTATAATTCTTCTTCGCAATTTGAACAACAAACGAGGTCTATGCAACGGCACCAGATTGGTGGTTAGGGACCTCAAACCCAACCTCATCATCGCTGAACTTCTGTCCGGAAGTGACAAAGGTCGCACTCTATTCATTCGACGCGTGGACATTGCCCCGACAACCACAGACTTGCCTTTCGTTCTACGGAGAAGGTAATTCCCTGTGAAGTTAGCTTTCGCAATGACCATAAACAAATTGCAGGGCCAGACACTGGATAAGGTCGGTATCTACCTACCACAACCTGTGTTTAGCCACGGGCAGTTATACGTTGCTTTCTCCCGTGTACGCAGATCAGCAGATGTCAAGGTCCATGTGGCAGATGGTCCTAAACAAGGGAAACTGCTCCACGACAGCTCCACCTGCTACACTAAAAATGTGGTGTACAAGGAAATCGTTCATATTTAGCTGTTCATATCGTATTGTGTTCATGGCAATAAAATATAAAAGTTCTTTTCTATTTCAGTATTTCGTACATCTCTTTTTTATTTATTTTCATATCGTATTGTGTTCATGGCAGTATGGGCCAAATGTTATTTTCTATTACTGTATTTCATACCTTTCCTTTGTTATTTCTGTTCATATCGTAATCTTTTCATGGCAATAAAGGCCACGTGGTTTTTTCTATTGCAGTATTTGGTAATATCTTTGTTATCCCTTCTTTGGGATTTCGTTCTGCCAGCTTCAGCAGGCTTTTGAACTAGTCTATTATATAATGCGCCTAAGCGCGTCCGTCAGTGTGGTGTGTGTGAATTCCCTATGTCCCGCAACTCTGGATTACTTTTTTTTTTTTTAATTGAAAATATAGACTTAAAATCATAATGATTTTGGTTTTGAGATTAACAGAGCGTGTGGTTTTGCGCGCCGTAAAAAATGAAGTGGCGTTATGAAGCTTTTATTATATTAATTTATTTGATGTTACTTTTTATGTTGATAATCCGAATGTGTGAATAAGCATGTGTGCGAGTGTGTTCATATGTGTGTGTTTGTGCGGATGTGTGTGCGTGTTTGTATTAGTTGTGAAATAACGATATATTTCATACATTGCTAAAAGTGAAATTAAATATTGAAAAGACGTTACCAGGTAATGGTTTATGTATAGTTAAAATTTATGCACTGGATTATGAAAAATTCCGTTAATTTTATGAACAGAAGTTTCTGCCTATGCGTTCTTCGTGGGTGCTTGATTAAAAGATAACGGGAAGTCATTGAATGTGACTTAAAAAACTGTTAATGAGAAGATCAATCTCCAATCATTTTTTTCAGAGATGGTTTTACTTTATGTTTCATTTTAGAAGAAATGAGCCCTTGCGCATTAGTTGGACGATTACTCGCAGGAATTGCCACAATGGAAATTAAACTGAAAAGAACTTATAGTCGTTATTTAAAATTCATTATTTATAGTCATAATATGTAATTGGGTTGAGGCTGATTGGCGCATATTTATTTTTAAAGAAAACGGAACATTTCTAAAATTTTAAATTGTATTTTACAATAATAAAATCACACGAAGATGGATCGAACTAATTTCTCTTAGTCACTGTTAAATAACTATAGAAATCAATTTTACATTTTAATATAAGCTTTTATACATCTACGTATATAATAGGATGGAGGCAAATTTTATACGGGCTTATAACAAGTCAAAATTACAGAAAATGAAATTTCTCAATAGAAAAATTAACACGGAACCGCTTTTGAAGCATTTAACAAGTGATTTATCATAAAAACGATTGCAAATATTTGTTAGGACGGTGTATTTCTCTTAGGTGCTTACTACAAATAAGTGTTTTGGATCGATTTCATTATAAACTGACATTAAGGAAATTCGTATATAAAGTAAACGCTCAGTGATTTCAAATAATAAAATGTTACGTGTATAACCGTTTATACATTGTGGTAATAGTGGGGTTAAATAGCGGAATTGTAATTTTTATAAAGAGGGGCAACTTTGTGAACTATTTGAAGGGTGCATTTCATTTCTTGGTTCATGAGTTTATAGTATTGCCGAACCCTGAGTTGCACTATTTCTTAGCAAATGATAATATCCTTTTTGCAAAGATTAAGAAAACCAGCAGTGTAAAATTTTAAGCCCAAACCTTGCGATTCAACGTGTGTTTTTTTTAAACAAATCGACAATAAATAAAAATCTCCCCAACCCTACGCATCCCAATCACATAAGTATTAAACGGCTCAATAAAAATAAATTTAATTTGTCCTAACTAAACGTCATGCATGAACTGTAAAGGAATGGATGTTGTGGATTAATTTGTAGATGAATGAAAAAGCTTACGTTAAAAAAGACTTATTGCTAGAATAATGCAATATTATGGTACGTGCTTTGGTTAAAACTGTAGAGTTGTCTATTGGTGCCAGTTTGTGTGTGTGTAGGGGGGGGGGAAGGCTATGTGCGTACGTGTGTGTGATTTGGTTAAGTCTATGTCTGCTAATGTTGCGACTCTAACATGACAACCAGTATTTATCTTCTTAAACTACTCATATTTGTTTGATTTTACGTCTCATAAGTGTTTTCTTTATTGTAATATATTGTCGGAAAAAAATCAGTGAACTTTTTGCAAACTAATAACAACATTAAATCAATAAAAATATATATAAATAAAAAGAATTACGGACACTTCGACACCGGACGGTTCGACCCTGTCAGTTTGACCACAACACGTTTCGACCCCAGGAGTTTCGACCCCGGTCGGTTCGACCACAGACGGTTCGATCCCGGGCGATTCGACCCCAGACAGTTCGACAACAGGACGTTTCGGCCCTAGGGTGTTTCAACCCCGGACGTTTCGACCCCTTTCTATCTACACCGTAGAAATTTATTATTATTTTTTGTATATATACTTTTTTAAATTTAGATTTTGGTATAAAAATAATTCAGCATAATATTATTATGCATTAATAATTAAATTTTAGTTTGAAATAGTTATTTTTAACGTTTAATTTACGATGATTTGTAAAAGTACGTACACGTATAACCAGTCATCATTCTTCGTACATTCATGATTGTGATAATTGCGCGATTCAAAACCTATCTAAATATACCCCAAACCCAATACGATGTAAGCGGGCAATACAAAGGCAATGTGATCATATCGTCCTTTCTAAAGGTGCCTACATTCTCGCTGCACCCCCACCTCACTTTATATACCTTTCCCATAACCTTCGCCAGCACACGGCACACGGCGTGATGTTGTGGTCACTGAGTCAGCCTGTGTAACATGTTTAAAAATACTGACAACTTTGTACGTCTTATTAATATCAGTATTTCTGCAAGTGAGGTCTTCACGTCTTAAGGAACACAAAAAGTAAATTGAAGGGCACGCGTTTGTAATGGTTCCAACGCCTGCGAGGTGCATTGTTCAGCTTATTGAATTTTTTTTAAAAAAATCATTTATTTTTGTTTTCACAGTGAAAATCTTTGAGGCAATTAAATATATACATCTTTAAAACCCAATTTAACTTAGGTCCTTTTTAAGTGTGTTTGGGATAGGAGTTGACATTCTGTTTTTAATTTATAATTCATAATATACCAAAAATTTATTTAAAATTATAATAGTAATAAGATAACACATTATAAATGAAAAAAAAAAAACAACTCAGCTTAGAAACGAAAGGGTCGAAACGTCCGGGGTCGAAACGCCATAGGGTCGAAAAGTCCCGTGGTGGAACTGTCCGAGATCGAATCGCCCGGGGTAGAATTGACCGGGGTCGAACCGTCCGTGGTCGAACCGACCGGAGTCGAAACGACCTGGGGACGAAACTTACTGTGGTCGAACTGCTAGGGTCGAACCATCCAGGGTCGAATCGTCCGGGGTCGAAGTATCCAAACACCAAATAGAAAATACTATTTGCACAACTAAAGTAAACCTGCAGGGTACATTTTCAGCTCAAACCTTGCGATTTAAGGTTTTTCTTTAAAACAAATTAACTCATACATAGGCCTACCTTAATTTAGCATCAATATTCACATAATTAATATCTGGCGCTAAAAAAATCCTATTCATTTGACTAAGGCCATGCTTAGCCTAGAAATAGAAATAATGTTTTGGAGAGCTTTTCCCATGAAAAAAGTAATCTTAACTCATGTATTTTACTCTAAGGCCTAACGAATGGTGAAGCATCCATTTTAAAAAATTGGGCACATTTCTCGAACAATGCGGTTGTATGACATACGCTTCAGGTAAAAACTGTTCTTTAAGGTGTAAATATATCAAGTGTAAATAAATATCATGGGTATTACGACATATAAATAGGATCTAGCATAAGAAAGTGTGTGTTATGTCGAAAAAACACACTGACAACAACTCAATTTGTGCCAAGCTGTTTTGAGTTTATTAGATGAATAGTATACAACGGGAATAAAGATTGATATAAAGTGAATTGTTACTATTAGAAAAAATGTGCGGGAATATAGAATGATTGACATAAAATTTATAAGGAGATCAATTTCTCACCCTTTTCTTAAAAAGCAGCATTGTTCTTATGTTTTTATACACGTTAAGGGAACATTTGCCTGTAAAACAAATAAACCATATTTTCCACTCTCCCCAAGCCACAATATTCACAAATATTATCGGGCTAAAAATATCCTATTCGTCTTAAACTAATTTCATGCATAGGCTATAAATGAAATGGGTGTTTAGCGAGCTATTTCTAAGAACCAAAGGAATCATGTGGAAAGATATTGTTTTCATGTTTTGATCCACGTGAAAAGAAAGTGAGCCTTGCCCGTTACATTTTTGTAGCTGCTAACGACATTTGTTATTCTGGTAGAGTATATAGCATGCTTTATTAGGAGGTTCGAGCATGGTGAAAGAAAGCCATCAATCGATCTGAATGGAAGGATGTGGTTGAGCAGGCCAGGGCCCTAAATGGGCTGTAGCTGGAAGGATGTGGTGGAGCAAGCCAGGGCCCTACATAGGCTGTAGAGCCACGGATGATAATGATAATGCTATATTAAAGCAGAAATTCCAAAATTGATGGGTAATATTTAAATTAATAATATTTTTATTTTTCTCGACACACATATCGTTGTTTTTATTAAGAAGGGGTTTGATTTATCACTACCCTAATTTCCAGATGCGTTTACATTCATTTTTAAGGAGAATTTGAGACCCAAAACCAAATAAAGTTTTTCTTATTGTGCCTACCCCGTAGCGTAGCACGGGTATTTTGCTCGTACAAATATATTTAAACGCGAGAATTCAACTGAGTCGATATTTATCTCTCAGATGTTATTGTGATAACAATAATAATTTTTAGGCCACATTCGGTCTGTCTATCATCATTTTAATCTAAATATTTATTAAAAACTCGGGACCAGATTCCGTTGTCTGCAAAAGAGTAAATTATCAAACTCAAGATTAAATCCAGCTTTGTATTGCATGATCTACAATATAAAAAAATGTGTGCAAATGTTGTGAATTAATATCTTTAATTGAGGTTAAGAATTATTGCGTTGATGCTCCACGTTGACTATATCAAACGGACGCCCCAAGTGGCGCCTTTTTAAAAAAAGGATTGAATCTAAAATAAACGCCTCAAGTGGCGAATTATCTCCTCTGACTCATTGAATACTTTAGTTATCAAAATGACGCCCCAAGTGGTTGGGTATCTCGCCTGACTCATTGACGCCCCTAGTGGGGGTATCCTGCCTGACCAATTGACGCCCCTAGTGGGGGTATCTCGCCTGACTCATTGACGCCCCAACGGGTGGGATGCATCGCCTGACCCATTGACGCCCTAAGTGGTGGGATATCTCGCCTGACTCATTGACGCCCCTAGTGGGGGGATATCTCGCCTGACACATTGACGCCCCAACGGGTGGGATGCATCGCCTGACTCATTGACGCCCCTAGTGGGGGTATCTCGCCTGACTCATTGACGCCCCTAGTGGGGGTATCTCGCCTGACTCATTGACGCCCCTAGTGGGGGGGTATCTCGCCTGACTCATTGACGCCCCTAGTGGGGGTATCTCGCCTGACTCATTGGCGCCCCAAGTGGGGGTATCTCGCCTGACTCATTGACGCCCCTAGTGGGGGTATCTCGCCTGACTCATTGACGCCCCAAGTGGGGGTATCTCGCCTGACACATTGACCCCCCAGTGGGGGTATCTCGCCTGTCTCATTGACGCCCCAAGTGGTGGGATATCTCGCCTGACTTATTGACGCCCCTAGTGGGGGTATCTCGCCTGACTCATGGACGCCCCAAGTGGGGGGTATCTCGCCTGACTCATTGAATCTTCTGTACAGAAGGAGCGTCTGTAACATATAAGATAATACTTTAGTTATCAAACTGACGACAGAAGTGGTGGGACATCTCACCTGACTCATTGACGCCCCAACGAGCGGGGTATCTCCCCTGACTCATTGAATACTTCAGTTATCGATTTGACAACCCAAGTATATTTTTTATGAGTACTCCCGACATGAAGTGATCTTGTCGTGAGCGATAGTCGGCCGCAACAGGTTTCTATCATATTAACCTTGACCTACATTCCATCTGGGTCAAACGGCGAACCCTTACTGCCGCTGGATCATTAAACTGTTCAATAATGGGGTCGAGTATTTTCCCTTTGTTTGGGGGTTGAGGCGTGGGGGGGGGGGGGGGGGCTAGTGAGTCAGACTGTTTATCTTCTAAACCCACCCCTTCCCTCCATCAACTTACAGTGTACATGTCTAAAGGGATGTTCATAATATGGCGGAAATCTATTAATAGAAATATTTTATCTAAATTTATATTTTGTAAGGACAAATTCATTAAAAAATTAATAAAAGATACGAGTCACTACGTGAATGGAGGCATATTGAGAATGATTGATCTCATCAGCTAATTTTTATTTCTTCGTTAATTTAAGACATCTTATGGGACTTGCAAAATAAATAACAATTTCGTAATTTTATTAAGCTAACAATTTTGAGAACATAGTGATTCGACTGTATTTATGCCTCAAAACTTTGTTTCGCTAAAATTTAATCTAAAAAAAGAACATTACGAAATGAGCAATGACGTTTTCCGGTTTTAGAAATGAAGTACCCTATACAGAGTTATACAGGCTGACCCCATCAAAAAAAAAGTTCTAATCAAGAGTTTGTCCATTTTAATTTTAAATAAATTAGGAATGTCTTAGATAATAAAGTCTATGCGCTGTCAGGCGTGACAAGTAAAGAAATGAAAATATGACGATAATCTTCAAAGTCATTTTAATTTTGATTGTTGATGCAAGAAAAAAAAAGTTCTTTAAAAAAAAGATAATGCAATTCATAAATATTAAAGAGAAAACGAAATGATTCCTTACAATATCTTTTGATCGGTTCTCCCACTTCTTGCTCATTGGTTCCCTTAGGCCTGGCTCCCTCAGCGACCGCCCAAATAAACTTCTCACCACTTTTCATTATCAGTTATAAGGTATTCATTATGGAATTAAAAACAAAATTGTATGTTTGAGGGAATTCTCCAATTTAGAAATTTGATCCAAGAAAGGTCTTCTAGGATTTAAATGAAGTCGGGAACCGTGAGTCTATTATTTAAAAATACGTTTATTGCATTATGAATGTTATTCAAACAAATCATTTAAAAAACAAAACGTTGAATAATTTTATATTTTACAATCATGAAAGTAATTTTTGATAATAAGCAATGTGTTCACAGTGAGTTTGTTATATTAATTAATATTCTTTTTAAACAAAAAAAAACACACTATATTTAAATATTGTGAATAAATCCTTTTTCTGTTGTTGTTGTTAAAACACCTTTACTTGTTATTTGTAACTTGTTACTTGTAAAACACAATTTTTTTAAAAAAATCCCATATAGCAAGCAAATAGGCGAAGTGAAAAATCAATCACTAGAGGCAGAAGAATATTAAGCATTTAACATTTAAGTATGTTCTTGTCACTGACGTGTTAACAGCCCCACTGCCCGCCACTGTTTAGACCACTGTATTATTATTTTTTCTCCTCTCTATGTTTGATGGACTCCTGGACTAGACACAGCAGATAATTTATGTTTATGTTCGTACTGCTAATAATGTTATAGTTTTCTTGCCGGCCGTCGAAAGCTATTTGCAGAGACGTTCGTCATATCAGGGCAACCTGTTAGGCTAGTGCATACCATTTATATATATTCATTTAAATGTAAACCGACAAAAACAAGTGGTCAGCTGCAAGTAGCCACGCGCCCAGCTGGACGTCAGCGTGGACCTGAACCGTGTGTTGAACCTCAGGTAGATGAAAATGTTGCATGAGATGTGAACTGATTCCAAGAACACCCTACAGGAATTGTACAAGAGGTACGTGTTTTTAAACCGGCCGTACAGGCTGAAGTCTGGCAGGCACAAGATGACGTAGTAGTTCAACAGCTTGAACGTGTTGCACGTCACGAACACTATCGACACGAACGTGGTGGACTGAATGGCCTGCAGCTCCTTTGTTGACGTGGGCTTCATCTGGCGCTTCATGGGCGTAGGGTCACCGCAATCGGCCGGACGTATCTCGTCGACTTGACCCTTTGTCCATTTCCCCGCTGGCCGTTTCTTACGGCCCGTTTTGTGAGAGGTTTTGTCGCTGGAGCTGTTCTCGTCAGTTTTAAAATAGGGTGTGTCCTTTGTTATCATCGGCTGATCCAGTTTGGGAACCGTTGACGAGTTCCTGAACTTTGACGAAGCCCGCAAGCTTGACGCCAGAATGAACAAACAGAAGATTACAGTGAACTGGCAGGCGTTGGTAAATATTAAGGACATAAGCCCCACGAGAGGGAAAAGCTGTTTCCTGATCTCTGCTGTCCACAACACAACTAAAGTTGAATTGCCAAAGGAGATTTCCTGTAGACCTTGCGTCGTCAAAACTGGTAGGTGCATAGAGAAGACCGTTACTGAAATTACAGTCAAGATGACTGTTGTTCTGGCTGTGGTAAACGTGTCTTTGAATCTAAAAGGCAGCGCTACACACCAACACTTCTGGACCGCTATGAAAGTCGTAATCCCCTGGGAGATATCGTAAACGGCGCCGTAGTAAAATGTTATAAGAAAAGTAAGAAATAGGGTGTCAATTCGCCACACATCTCTCAAGACGTCAATTAGAAACGCGCATAATTCCTGCGATGTCAGCAACATGACGGCGATTAAGTCTGCGCACGAGAGGACAAAGAAACAGATGTTGATGCAGTCTCTCAGTCCGATCTTCAAGTAGACGACGATGTTGATGATGTTGGCGGACAGGCCGAATAGGTATATCAGGGGTAGAATGAATTTGACGAAGAATACAGAGATCTCCAAGAAGATTTCGTACGAGGTCACATCACCAAGGACTATCGTCTGGACCTCCGTGGTATTCATTGCGCAACACAAATGATGTTTTCGTTGTAATGAAGCAACTCACGTTAAACGTATTCTTAAGTTCACACAATGAGTGATGCTAATAATCTTAACAAATCGTTGTCGAGGGAAAAGAAGACCTTGAGAAGGTTTGTAGTAATTTATTTCTGAAATAAAACATTAAAAAGCTACACAACAAAACTCTTAGTATTTTTTCACCTCTATTATAGTGTTTAAAGGAATTGGACATTAACTAATTTTTGTTTGAAATAATTCTTTTTCATTGTTTTTTATTTTTAAACTCCAATTTCGCTGGGGATTAGTGTTTAACGTTTTGAAATTTACAAATTTAAATTAGCGCTTCACTTTAAAAAAAAAGTTAAATATTTAAAAAAAACGCTTTTTAATGAAATTAATGTAATGATATTCACATCAGGTGGTCTTACCAAGACTGAATTATTTAGCTTAGTATTCATTCATTTCAATCTTTAAACAAAAATATTCAATTAACGTTTGTAAGTTTATTAGTAGGATATTACTTTGTTATCTATTGAATCCTTTTAAATTAAAGTACTGAAAAATAGGTGAAAAAAAAAACCGAACTAAATGAGATGAGCAAATTTCACATCAGAATGGTTTCACCTGTGAATTTTTTATAATAAGTTATGACCGAAAACGCTTATTTAGTAAACATGCCACTCCAGGAAGACCTCAATACACAAGCATTAGACCTAACCAATTGTGCATAAAGACTACTGAAGAAAACAGTAATTTGTGTTGAAGTACAGAAAAAAGAAGATATGAACAGACTATGGAATTGTTACTTTACAATATATTAGTTATACGACATTGAATACTTTAATATTATACTGCGGAAAAAAACACTCATTATTTTATGTTACACTAATAGGACTTGGAGATAAGATATGCGCTGATTAAGATGTGACGTAATAAATGGGTGGTATTGAAATAAAGGAGCAGGGAGGTCTTTGAATTGACTGTTGTGTGATTGAAATCGAATGTCTGCAAGTAGAGGATTTATCATTTTTAAAATCACGTCTTTCTGTCTGTCACTCTGTAATAATAATAATAATAATAATAATAATAATAATA
>MUZC01000987.1:1210972-1220972 GCA_002072015.1 Radix auricularia | reverse complement strand
AATGTTATTCAGCATATTATGATCAAACGAGATTATGACCCACGGAACAGACACAAACAGCAGCACGAAGAGATGAGAACATCCTCAAGCGAACAATTTTATTATTTTTTTTTTTGGGGGGGGGGGGGGGGNGGGGGCGCCGACACATTATTGGTCTCGAGACATAGGCACCTTAGTTGTTATTACCTGCCCCCACCCTGCACCATCTTCCCTGGCAAACCATAAACTGTCATTGGTCTACCCTGGCGAGGGTCTTTCGTCGTGCTTATTTGCACAAGTCTTGTGCTTGTCCTAATTTCTGGTGAATCGTATATATATATAGAGAGAGATTATATATAGATAGATGTTGACCGGGAATGTAAACTTGAGGAGTGGTATGAGAAAGCTCTCATGTAAATGATTATAATGACGGGAACTACTGCGGACATCTCGCCAAAGCATGCCTGGCCATGATATACCCCCGAAGTGTTCATGTATTTTGTGTTGACGAGAGTGTATAATGCTTATGTTTCCGTCACTGAGAACAACGGAGAGCACGTCGCCAAGTTTTCCCAACGTGGACAAGACAAAGTTTTACAACCGTGTTGCGAAGTTTGTGAGCAACAGTTTCGTCTCTGATATTTGTCCAGAAATATGCAACAGATATAAACAAACAGTATTTTGATGCAGTTATAGGTATAACAGTAAATGAACCCCCCACCCCCGCCCAGTTACATACATGCGAGGTTGTGGCCATGTTCGCCAAAAAGGGGGAAAAGAACGGTCATATACATTTTAAAATTCCCGTACACTAACGTCTTGTATGAAGTCATCTAAAATAAAATGACCCCTTAAATATCAACACATTGAGATGAAATTTTGCACATAAACTTGTTTCAACAAACAATGCATTGTATCAAAATTTCAGATCCATCAAATGTACCGACATTGAATTAATGAAATTTTAGTTTTAGTTTATCTCTAGGTATCTCTATGTAGCATGCGTCTGATATATATAGTCGACCGCTACGGGTCAATGTAGGTTCACTCCCACCATCGGTGTCACAGGGGCCTGTCGCGCGGTTCCTGATATATTGAACATAATCAATTCTTTTAGTAACTCTCATATAACCCAGGACCTTCTGTCTATTAGGAGGATGTAATAACCACTACAATACGAAATGCATGTTTTCTGTGAAGGAACAACAAAACTGAACGCAAGAAGCATTGCTATTCTCGAAAATGCCCCCCTTCCACTGCCATAGTTTGCGAACTATAAACTAATTGGTCAAGTCCAGCGAGGGTCATTCGTCATGGCCATATGCTCACGACTTGTGCTTTTTCTGGCGAATAATAAATTACTAAATAAGACCATTGGCGTAGTCTATGCTGCAGACAAGCTCATAGATAGCGCAATGAACAGGGGAAAACAAAAGGACACAAACAGCAGCACGAAGAAATGAAAACCACGTGAGTGAACGTGTGGGGGGTGGGGGAGAATCGCCGACTCCTTTTTGGTCTCGAGACATTTTTGTTATCTGTTCCCCGTTCCATCCTTTACTACCAAAGCTTGCCAAACATGAACTGTGATTGGCAACCCTAGCAAGGGTCAGTCATTATGCTAATCTTCACACGCCTTGTTCTTATCCTGGTGAATTAAAAATATAGATATATGCTTTAATGAAGTCTGTGTAAGTGACTTTTTAGCTTGGCCATATCTCGTGACTTGGGATAAAAAGAACAATTGTTTATAGGATACATACACAATTTTTTGGGTAAAACAATATATCTTAATTGTGGCTCTGTTTGTTGCATATTTCGCTTAATAATCTCATTTTGTTGTTAACTTCGATGACAGAAAAATTAAGAATAACTAAAAACTAAAGTTTTAAATTTTAAAATAAATCTTCAACGGAAACTATGACGATATGCTTGATATTTTAATTCACGGCATCTTTGTTTAATCCTTGTTTACTTAAGCCATGCAGACTTTGACACACAAATAAATGACATAGGTTACCGGAGATTTTAGACACCAACGCATTTTGGTCTTTCCCATTTACAGATGATAACCTTCTTGTTATGTGAACGTGTCCCATAATATTTTGCCTAAATTTAATGCATATAATATAGCACACAAATGTTAGAGTGAGCATAATTTTGTTTCTTTAAACGATTCTTCTCCCTTGCAAAGTATTTCCCCCTGTAATGAATCACAATTGCAATCGATTAAAGCTTCAGCGATGTATTTTTGCTCCGCACCTAAAGAGCGACGAATTTCTCTTTATTCGATATATTTTGCTTGCTCTTCGATAGCGTGTACCTATAAAAAAATAACATTGAGGATTTAACGTTTTTAATTTGTAAAACAGTTACATCTATATAATCTCTGCCCCTTGAAGATGATCAAAGATTAATGACATGTTTAAATTCGCCTTGTTGGATCCAAATAATCCAGTACCGTAAAATTCTCGTTAAAATGATCAAACTATTGATTTAAAATATTACAGCATATTCTACTTTTCCTAAACGTAG
This sequence comes from Radix auricularia, assembly GCA_002072015.1. Taxonomy (NCBI): domain Eukaryota; kingdom Metazoa; phylum Mollusca; class Gastropoda; family Lymnaeidae; genus Radix; species Radix auricularia. The sequence goes on along the minus strand of MUZC01000987.1, from coordinate 1,218,458 downwards.
ACCCTGCTCAAATCACGAAAAAATTAGACGTATGCATGCCTTATCTAATGGATCGCACGAAATTCTAATTCCAGTACCGGTAGAGATTGTAAGCCAAGAGTGTAGACACTCTTTACCAGGATGGTTTGGCTGTATTTGTATAATGTTTTGTTTTTTAAGACCACAAAAAACTTAAGCTCCTTATAGTGATGACGTGTTTTCACCACAAAAAGAAATTGAGAAATTTAAAAAATATTGGTAAAACTTGTTTTTTTTTAAAAATCAACATGTCCAAAGCAAGTAACGATTTTAAAAAAAATCTTTGTGTTGTATGTATGAACTCGTCACTCAGTTCAACAAAGCAAAGACACATACACATATATATGCTCGAACATGTAAATATTATCTTGTCTTATGATAGTTTGCCAAGTGCGCACTAAAGAATGCCGAAAGCTATAATTCCAACATTTGCACCCCATTCACATTCTGTTTCGTCACATCTCATCTAAGAGACAAGGAGTGCGTCATATCACTCAAATCAATCCTGGTTACGCCAAGGGCGTCTTTGTGGCACTGTAAGTTAAGATGAGAACCCTTCAGTTAATTTTAGTTCTTTCAGTTAGACGCAGAGATTTAAGGTCACTTTTCTATCGTAGATTTGAACGTTACATACTTGAAACCTACAGTGCGTAGTTGTGATTGAAGGGAAGTTTGAAAGCAAATATTTTCATAAAAGCGTATTATAAAACTACTTTTTAAGTTGACACTCGGTTGGAACTTACGAAAGCACTTAAACTTCTGTTGTGATGAACGTTGTTTTTAAGCTGAAAAAAGTTATCAAGCTCTCGACATATATTTTTAAAAGAAAAAAGTTAATAGTATATGGCCTGATATATATTACCAAAACAATCTGAAGGGGGTACGTCATCAATATCTCATCATCTTTTATTGGCAGAGTTTCTCTAGATATCTGACAAGAGTTCTTATGAAAAATGTTAAAAGGTGAATCTGATTCATCGTCTTTAATTATTAGCCTCGTTGTGATGATCAATATTCAGCAACTTGATTTTTACGAATAGAAACAAAGACATACCAATAATATAAAGTTCATCTAACACAAGGTTTAGTGTCATTTTCAATATCTAGCTTAGTACTAAATGCATTTTAAGCTTTTATTAATAGATCATTGAAGGACAGAAATTGTCACGCAATTTAGATATATACACTAGAAGTAATTGTTTGTAAAAATTTGTTTATAAGTCAATAGCCAGTAAGACTTCAACAGTACAATGTCATAGCAAACAATCAAACCACAAGACTATAAAGATTCTTAAAAATAAAAAAATAAATATGATCTGTTTCCTATACAGCCTTGACATTTTATAAAATAATAAAAATCAAATGATTCCAACTATGACATAAAGTGGAGCTTTAGTTTTGGCCGGCGTAATAGTTTTTGAAACTAAGTGCTTGAAATAATAATTTATGAAAAAGAATTAGAACTTTGTTGTATCGCAATGAGAACCAGTTTCGCTGTAATTAAATTTGAGCTACTCGTTCAAACGTCCTGTTGGCTCATTGGCTGTTAAAGGCAATCGTTGGACCTCTCAGTGATATGGACGTAGTAGTGTAAAGAGACAAATAATAATTCCTTTTTAAGGGAAGTCTAAATATCAAGAACCAAGACTACGTATCTACTTTTACACAAACAATGCTAAGTTTAAAAAAAAACAGAAAAACTATTAGGTGCTGCAGAAACACGTGTATTCTTTTTTAAGAGCTATATATATATATCGTTCATAAAACTTTCAATTTATATAGTTTTTTTTCGTATGCTGATCCACGAAATCATTTAGTTACACGATCAGTCGCGACAAGTTTCAGTTACGATTTTCTGATACAGCAGAAGTTGTTTCAAACAGTGCAACACAAAATGACCAAAGCGATGAAATTTCCATTCCAGATGCCAAACAGCATTCATTTTAAGATATCATAGACAATTATCTTCCTTTTGCCAATTCTATCATCAGTACTAGATGCCATATTCTCATCAGTTCTAGTTGTCATATCCTCATCAGTTGTATATGTCATATTCTCTTCAGTTCTAGATGTCATAGTCTTATCAGTTCTAGATGTCATATCCTCATCAATTCTAGAGGTCATATTTTTATGAACTTTAGATGTCATATTTTCATAAACTCTAGATGTCATATTTTCATAAGCTCTCGATGTCATATTCTGATCAGTTCTAAATGTCACATTCTCATCAGTTCTAGATTTCATATATTCATCAGTTCTAGAAGTCATATCCTCATCAATTATAGATGTCATATTTTCACCAGTTCTAGATGTCATACTCTCATCAGTTCTAGATGTCATATTCTCATCAGTTCTAGATGTCATATTTTCATCATTTCCAGATGACATATCCTCATGAGCTCTAGATGTCATCTTCTCATCTGTTGTAGATGTCATAGTGTCATCAGTTCTAGATGCAACATTCTTAGCCTATCATTTTGTCTACATTCTAGATGCCATATTCTTATTTATATTAGATTAAAAATTCTCATCACTTTTATGCGCCAAATTCTCATCTTTGTTATATATCACATTGTCATCATTTTTATAAGTCATATTCTCATTAATTCCAGATGCCAAATTCTCACCACCTTCACTTGTTATCTGCTCTTTTTTTACAGGTAAAATGGTCATCACTTCTGTAAGTCATATTCGAATATATTTTAGTTGGTAAATTCGTATTTATTGTTTATGTTATATTTGTACAAGTACTAGAAGCAACGATCTCATTATTTCTATAAGTCAAACTCTCATTTATTTTAGCTGCAAGATTCTCATCCCATCAACATGTCATGTTCTTTTTTTAGATTTTTAATTCTCATCACTTCTGTTAGTCATATTCTTATATATTTTGGATAGAGAATTCTCATAACTTTTTATGACGAAATCTCATTCATATTCCAATTCTCATCTCTTTTATTTGTTATTTTACATATGCATTTTGGACGAAACATTTTCATAACTTCTATATGGTAAATTCTTATTAACACCATATTATATTGCTCATCAAACTGCAAATATTATTTTCTGATAATAAATTTACTTCGAAGAGTAGAACACTTCTTAATTCTAATTTTACCATATAGCTTTTACATTGGCATTTTGTTTTGCATGTTTGGGTTAGGGGCTGCAGTTGGGAAATAACTTTTTCAGGACACATAGATGAGATTCATTAGTTCACTGAATTTTATACGTCTTTGTGCTACAGCGGTAGCAACAGTCAAAGGGCACAAAAACACGTATGTTCCCATGTAATCCACAAACTACAATCATTAACAGGTGCCGTCAGGTTATTGTTATTGAAAGAGTGTGAGTTGGCCTGAACAAACGTAACTAAAACAACGAACGTATCGGTGAAAAGTCTTCCACTGAGATCAAACATTTAATCACAGATTTGAGAAAATTAGGTACAATTTATCTGAAGTGTGCGGCCCATGATACCAAACGGCATCTAACTAGCTGTGCAAACAGGAGCTCATGGCACCAAACGGCATCTAACAAGCTGTGCAAACAGGAGCCTATGGTACCAAACGGCATCTAACAAGCTGTGCAAACAGGAGCCTATGGTACCAAGCGGCATCTAACAAGCTGTGCAAACAGGAGCTCATGGTACTAAATGGCATCTAACTAGCTGTGCAAACAGGAGCCTGTGGTACCAAACGGCATGTAACAAGGTGTGCAAACAGGAGCTCATGGTACCAAACGGCATCTAACTAGCTGTGCAAACAGGAGCCTGTGGTACCAAACGGCATCAACTAGCTGTGCAAACAGGAGCCCATGGTACCAAACGGCATCTAACTAGCTGTGCAAACAGGAGCCTGTGGTACCAAACGGCATCAACTAGCTGTGCAAACAGGAGCTCATGGCACCAAACGGCATCTAACAAGCTGTGCAAACAGGAGCTCATGGCACCAACCGGCATCAACTAGCTGTGTAAACAGGAGCTCATGGCACCAAACGGCATCTAACAAGCTGTGCAAACAGGATCTCATGGTACCAAACGGCATCTAACAAGCTGTGCAAACAGGAGCTCATGTTGATTGGGAGGCTGGGGGTAACGCTCGCGTGTCAAGTCTGATGGGGTAGCCTGCTGGAAATGTGTGACCTTTGCGTTACACTGCATGCCATGAAGTGTTTCACGTTCTCCACTCTGCAACATTCTGCTGTGTATGTGCTCTATCCGCCCACATTGTGTGTTTTTTCTGTACTTCTCGGACTCTTCATTATCGCCCCACGAGTGACGTCATCTTCATTTGTGCTATTTCTAAGCCATGAAAGGGAGACGACCACTTCCAGCGGTTCCTCCGCAATCTTAATTGGCTTGTTCATATTTCGTCACTGCGCAAACTGTGATCACTTCATTCTTTGTTTAATGACCCGCAACCAGCAACATTTGTACCTTTATTTTTGTGATAATCTAAATGATAAAACGGCGATTGCTTTTATGATTTATTTAATAATATCATGTCTGTTCTTGGGTGTTTACATTACATTATATGATGTCCTGGTAAACGCTATCCCTAGGAACTGGTCAGTGATTTACCATAGCATTAATTTTTATTTTATATTACATATATAGCAGTCATAATGTATCTATTTGGATTTTGAAAATTTGAGTAATAAAGTCTCTTCAATCGAATAAATCATATCACTTCAAGGTAATTGTGGAGTACATTTGTGGTGTAGAATCTTTTAAATTTAATTTCTCAGTAGTCATAACTTACTTATAACCAAAGTGAAAATGAGTTTATAATTTTTACATATTTTTTGGACATATTTATTCTAGGCCAAAATACTTTGAAAAAACAACAACATCAACAACAACGAAAAAAGAAATAAGCAAATCGAACATAACAGAGAATGAAAACAACAAAATAAAAGTTTAAAAAAAGCCATGTTGGCTACTTTTTTAGCATGAATTATAGAACTATTTTAGTTACCAAAAGGAATAAGAATTTTTTTTTTTAAAAAACGCTTTTGCATTCGGCTCCTAATATTGTTTAATAATTCTGCAGTAAAAAGTAAATTGAATTATTTTGACGTTAAAAAGTTTAATATTTCACTAATAATCAGACAAAACCGAATTTCAAATAATTATTTTTATTTCGCATAACATAACAAATCGACACATTATTAAACTTAAAATAGAAACCACATTTTAATTTTTTGCAGTCGAGGTTTAACTATATTTCTTTAAAACGTACTCAATGTTTCAAATGCTAACAGTGTTACGGTTTATGGTGCAAATTTTACTTATTTAGAACTAGTTTTAAAAAATAAATTTTTCTGTGGATTTAAAATCAACAATCGAATGTTAAATTATTTTTTCCAAAACAAAAGAGATTATTTGCACAACTAGAGGGATTCTATTAAAATCTAAAATTTTACTCGTACCTAAGAAGGAAACATTTCTTGGTATCAACTAACTTACATGTTTGATGACGAATTTATCACAGTCAGAGTCTCTCTGCTACAAAGGGCAAAACGCGGAGTGCTGGAAGATAGTATTTAAAATGTAAACATTGTAAGCCATTACGAACAGTTAGACAATTATTGTTTACGGCACATTCAGAATACTGCAACAAATTTATTATTATTTTTTTAAAATGTCGCTGACTAACCACAATGAGAACATCGCTGCAGCTTTTGTTTTCTTGTTCCCCCTCAACGCCGAAGTCATCGCACATCTGTTAGATATTGGGTACCAGTTATAGAAAGATGGAATAATTTTTAATGCCTCTGGATGTCGCCCTGAAACTGTTCCAAATGAATGTGTCGTATATATTTACCGTGATTGACTGGAATTGTGGTTATCGTACAACAAGCGCGGACCCTTTCCCTTATAACCCTTATAACAGTTAAAATAATAATAATTTAAGATATCTTTTTCTTTTGTTCACCCATGGTTGTTGTTGTTTTTTTTTGTTTTTTTTAAAGAAAAAACTATTTGCTTCCAGAAATAGCCACTCTACTCCATTAGCTTTCCGTGACTAATCTTGACTATCCTGACAATTTTTTCAAATTTAAGAAGTATGTAAGCCATCACAAAAAAACAACAACAACACAAAAAAAATATAAAAAAAAAATAATAATAAAAAAAATTGGTATGCAAAGAAATAAATTTTTGTGTAATTCTATGTGAAATCCCAGAAACTCTCCTTGCAATCATTAACAAAAATGGACGCATCTTACAAGGGCATACACAGTGCTGCCAACAAACGCCCATTCAGACATGATGGTGCCTGCTCTAGCGAAACGGACATGTCGCTATATATAGAAACTATCTGCCTGCCATCAGTGACCAGTACAATAAGTTATGGCACAACCTTTTGGATCTAAGAGACAAATCATGATTAATGAATTACACTTTTATTAAAATTATATTTTATTTGTAAAAAAATTAAGCCCCATACATTAACAATTGATTTGTTTTCGAAAACTGACTTGCAGTCACTTATTAAAGTTAATTACTAAATTGACTGAAATCATTTAATAGCCTACCCTATAATTCATATTTAAAATAGTCAAAATTAAACAGGTTCTGGTGGCATGAAAAACTTACTTCTAAAAATACATATAGCCATGCTGCTTTCCTATATGTATGTAAAGTATCTACAGTCACTGGATTCAACAATAGCATGTATTAGATTGCTACAAATATCACGAAAAAAAAACAACAAACAAACAAACCAACAAACAACAAAACACATAATTCAGTAAATATAGACACAACTTTGACATTAACTCTGGAAGTTAACTATTTATTTTTAAAAATTACAAGGTATAGGGAAAAAAAACATTATTTCTTTTTTTGCTTAATAATATTTAGCATTTGTGAAAGCATGGAACAGTTAGCGATAAATAAAATATGTACTGGCACTAATGAAATTTAACATAGTGTAAGATCGTTTTCTAAAAAGTTGACACAATCACTTTTTCTCTATTGTAGAAGGGACTGGATAAAGTAAATGTACAGATACAGTAATACTATTGTATGTCTGTTTAATTAAGAAGTTTACAATGAATGTTGTACAAACATTGCACAAAATTCCCTAATGGTGTTAATAAATGTTCAAAATTGTTATTGAAAAATAAAGTTTGCATGCACATTACAACTTTTGTAATTGTGAAAAAAAAGGATGTTTTTAAAAAAAAAAAAAAAAAGTTATCAGGTGATCTAAAAATTAAGTTTAAATGTTCTATTTCAACTTTCCATGATGGTTTGGATGTCGTTTTATATTAGTGCCCAAAAAAAGATTCCATGAGCAGTGGTCACTCTTTAACATCTTAGAAAATAATCCATATTTTTTGCAAATATAATTGGAAATGTTTGAATTTGTATTATATTGTAACTGTGACGAGATTTGTGCGGACTTATTAGCCTCAGTAATCCCTAGCAACTGAACCACCCAGAGAGAAGGGGGGGGGG
>MUZC01000987.1:1189859-1202720 GCA_002072015.1 Radix auricularia | reverse complement strand
GATATATATAGATATTCTGTATTTCTTGTTTTGTCCGCTTTTGGTATTAATTATAATGTGCATAGTACATAAAGCGTTAACGTTGTAGCAGTCCTCCCCGCAGCTCTCGCTCAAGGAAGGACAAAGCATTTTTATAACCCCACTCATCCCATTACTTTTTCAAAACATTGATAAATACTTATTTACTTAACATTATCTAACTTGTGATCAATGCCAGTCTTTTTTAGTGAAAGCTAATAGCCTTAAGTCGTTTCACACAATTTGTAGATGTCCAATAATTGTATAATTACTTCTGACCTTACTCGCCTTATTATTAAACTCGGGATTGTTTCTTAGTTTCTCAAGGTCGAATATTGTTAGGGAAAAAAAAGAGAAAATATTATCAAATATCTCACAAAGCCTTAAAACAATCTCCCATTATAATATTTTTTCCAATAAAAAATAAACAAAGTCTCGTGGGAATGTTCACACTATACGACATAAAATGATTATATCTTCAGTTCTCAAATGCCATCTTTATAATTTTTCCCAATCATATTTCATTCTCTAAAATGTTTATTTTGTAAAATTACTCAAATTCGATTACATTTACGAAATCGGCGAGATAAAAACTCAACCTAGAGTGAGTACGAAATAATCCATAGCATCTTCAGCCACCTGATTGTCGAATATTCTCAATTATTTCATTTATCTAGGCACAAAATCAAACCAAGCATTTATGTCAGAGTTTTCACTACTTTGTCCTATTGTCGTCATCAACTTCTTCGAAATGTTCCACATTACAAGTGCTTTACGATTCTCAAAACCTTTGCCTGCTCCTCCTGCACCAATTCGAGAAGCTTTATTTAGAAATGATCGGAGAACACGATATTAATTTTAGATCATTTACCCAACACATGGGGCACACATATTTTTAAAGGAATGGTAACCTTTGTAAAATTTTGAAAAGTATTTTTCAATAATAAAATTATCCAAATATTGGTTGAACACGTTTTATCTTAGCCACAGTTAAATCACTTTAGAAATGTGTGTGGCAAAAATGATTTAAGTGCAGACGAATGATCAAACTTACATTTTAATATAATTTATTATACACCTACGTATGTAATCGGACGAAAGCTTATAACAACTTTAAAATTGCATAAATTTAAATTTATAAATAAAAAAATGCTCACGGAACCGCATTTGAAGCGTTTAACATTTGATTTGTGATAAAAACAAATTGCAAATATTTATTAGTTGTAAGATGTATTTTTCTGAGGTGCTTACATAATACAAGTAAGTGTTTTGGATCGATTGCTTTATAAGCTGACATTAAGGAAATTCGTATTGAAAGTAAACGCTCAGGGATTTTAAATAAGTAGATGGTATCTGTATAAGCGTTTATACACGGTTGTAAGAGTGAGTTTAATAAGCGGAATTGTAATTTTTATAAAGAGGGGCAACTTTGTGAACTATTTGATGGGTACTTTTCATTTGTAGGGGCATGAGTTAATAATATTGCCGAGCCCTGGGTGGCGCCAACACTAATTCTGAGCCACTGATAATATCCTTTTTGCATAGATTAAGATGTATAAAATTTAAGCCCAAACATTGCGATTCAACGTGTGTTTTTAAACAAATAAACAATATCCAAAACCTCACAAACCTAGACATCAATACTCACATAAGTATTAAATAGCTTAATAAAAATCTATCCAATTCATTCTGGATAAGGGTCATGCATAAACTGTAAAGGAGCGGATGTTGTGGATTAACGGGTACGCAAATGATAAAGTTTACCTTAAAAAAAGATATATTGTTAGAATAATGCAATATTATGGTACGTGCTTTGGTTAATAGCTTTAGAGTAAAATAAAAAAAAATATTTAAAAAAAAAAAAACTGTAAAGAAACGGATGTTGTGGATTAACGGGCAGACGAATGTTAAAGCTTACCTTAAAAAATACAAATTGTTAGAATAATGCAATATTATGGTATGTTAATAACTCTAGAGTTGTCTATTGGTGCAAGTCTGTGTGTGTGTGTGGGGGGGGGGGGGGGGGTGGCTATGTGCGTGTTTGATTTAGTTATTTCTTTGTTTGCTATTGTTGCGCCTACAAGTATTTATCTTGTTTAACCACTCAGATTTGTTTGATTTTACGTCTCGATAGTGTTTTCTTTATGAAAATATATTTTCGGACAAAATTATATTGCAAGCTGGTATGATTTTTAAAATAAATTAATAAACCTTTATGCAGGCAAACAACAACATTAAATCCCTAAAATAAATTTATAAATAGAAAATACACACAGAACAGGATTTGATGAATGAAGCAAGTGATTAGTGAAGAAAACCATGAAAGTGCTTGTTAGGTTGGAGATTTGTAACCTCAGGTGCTTAAATAGTACACGTGATTTTCTTTCTGGAACGATTTCTCCATAAACTGTCTCAAAGAAATATAGGGATTTTTAAAATATAGGTACTCTTAGAGACGAAAATGGATTATATGTAAGGATTAAATGCATGGCGTAAGAGTGAAGCTAATAAATGAAAACGTTATTTTTATATTGAGTGGTAACTTTCTGACATTTTGAAAGGTAATTTTCCCTTGTGGGGGCAGGAGTCAATAATATCCTGGATGGCATAAACACTATAGCTTAGTAACCATTATATTCTTTTTTGCAGAACTAAAATTATACCAGTAGATTACATTTTAAGACCAAACCTTGCGTTTCAAGGTGTTTCTTTAAAACAAATTAACTCAATACATACCTTAATTTAGAATCAATATTCACATAATTAATATCTGGCGCATTAAAATATATCCTATTCACTTGACTAAGGTCATGCTTAGCCTGGAAATAGAAATAATGTTTTGGAGAGCTTTTCCTGTGAAAAAAAGTAATTCTTAAATAATGTATCTAAATTTAGGACCTAACGAATGATGAAACATCCATTAAAAAAAATGGGTAGATTTCTCGAACAATGCGGATGCATGGTATGCGCTTCGGGTAAAAATTGTACTGTTCTTTAAGGTGTAAATATATTAAGTGTAAAGAAATATCACGGGTATTACGACTTATAAATAGGATCTAGCATCAGAAAGTGCATGTTCTGTTGAAAAAACACACTTACAAAACTCATTTTGTGCAAAACTGTTTTGATTTTATTAGATGAATATTATACAACGGGAAGGAAGATTCGCATAAAGACTGATGTCAAAGGCAGATCATGTCGTTCACTAAATGGCAGTTTTCTTTTAAGCTCTATAAACTTTCTTGAAAAAAAAAAGTTGTTTTTAACCATTCTGATTTGAAATCAAAACTCTACATAGTAAAATGTTATATATTCAGACCTTTAAAATAAATCATTTTATAAGCTGAAAAAATAACATTGCTGATAGAAAATACTACTAATAATATTTTTTTAAATTAGCATAGCCATAAATATAAAGAAAAATAATCCGTTTATCGTAGTGGAACCAGCATGTGCCAAATTAGTGAATTGTTGGTATTATAAAAAATGAGCAGGAATCCATTATGAATGACATAACATTTATTAGAAGATCAATCTCTCACCCTTTTCTTAAAAAGCAACATTGTTCTTATGTTTTTATTCATGTTAAAGGAAAATGTGTCATTTAAAACAAATAATCCATATTTTCCAACCTTCCAAAGCCTTAATATTCACACATATTGTCTGGCTAAAAATGTCTAAGACATTTGGAACAAATTTCATGCTTAGACTCTAAACTGGATGGGTGTTTTTGGAGAGCTTTTTCTTAGAACAAAAGGAATCATATGAAATATTTTTTTTTCGTTTTAAGATTCACGTTGAAAAGAAATTGAGCCTTGCCCATTAGAGTTTTGTAACTGTTAAAAACCTTTGTTAGTCTGGTAGAGTTTATAGAAAAAAAAGATGCGTTATTAAAGCAGAAATATAAAGAAAATATGAGTAATTTTTAAATTCATTATACTTTTTATTGTCTCGACACAAATATCGTGATTTTTATTAAGAATTTTTGTTTATTTATCGCTATACAAACTGAATGATGCGTTTATACAATTCTATAGATCTAAATGTTAAGGGGAATTTGAGACTCAAAAAACTAAACACAGTTGTTTTTATTGTGCTCACCCCATAGCATAGCACGGGCATTGTGCTCGTATGAAAATATCAGTATAAGTATAAGGACGATCAAATTGAAAGTCATACTTTAATGAAGACTTTTTTTATGCATCTCACAATTCTTCCATTGTAGACTGGTGTAGTTTAACAATGAAAGAATCTTCAACTAAGGAATAGACTCTTAGAAAATACATGAAAGAATTGAAAGACTTATTAAGTATTCTGTATATATCATCCGTTAGTTACACAGATCGATACTCTATTTTTCCTAATTGCTAAACGAAGACAATTTGAAATTAACGAATATTTGTAGAGGTGCGAAGCTAGATGGCCAAGTTCTTGTATAATAGTAGCCATCCGTATTGCATAAATTCACACTGTCGAAGGATTCGAAGAAACTTCCCTCAGTAATATCTTGTCGTGTAAGATTCAGAAATATCATTCACATACCATGAGTTTATCTCGCTACGTTATTGATTCATTTGAATTGAATATAGACAAACTTTATCTTTGAGTTTCAATTTTTTTATTTTCCGAAGATGCTTCTTAACCGATATCCATAGGTAAAGTTAATTTAAAATCGATATGTTTTGTATTTGCTACTTCGTGCTATTCACTTTTTAGCGCATTTTCGAGAAGTCGAATGCGCTATTGCACCTGTTTTGTCCGTCCGTCCGTCCGTCTGTCATCACCCTAGATCTCAGCATCCATAAGTCCTAGACCCATGATGTATATATGTTTTTGTATGTCCTGACCTGCCATTTGTGCATCAACACTCAGTTAATCGATCCGTTAAAAAACCCCGTTAAAACTACCAAAAAACATTGCGAATCGAGAGATAACACTGGCGCAGGCAACGGCCGCCATTGCCGGAAGTCTTAGTATTATCAAAAGTATTAGTTGTTTTTTTTTGTTGACGTCATTAGAATGTGTGTAAAAGTTTAGAGAGTTTTACGTCATCATTTGTGGTGACTTCAATCAAGATCTTAGCGGCCCAGGGGCAAAAATTGAAAACTTTTTCGAAACAAGCTTCAACATTCAACTACTTTCAACAAGATTGGCAACCACGATCTATCAAAAAACAATTGACGGAGTATTTGGGCGATTAGCTGATTACAATTTAGAATGTTTCATTTATGAGTCCTATTTCAGTGACCACAAACCACTTGTAGTTAGATTAAAGAGAAAATTTAAAAAATTTAAATGTAAAGAAATGACTTTTAAATAAAAAAAATTTCAAGAATACTCATTACACAAGAAAATTCATAAAAATTTGTCTAAAATCTAAACACAATTACTGATAACTACATAATGTTGATATCTAACATAATTACTGATACATAATACGAAAATGCGCTAACACGTCCTGAGTCCAAAAAGGGACCAGGCGTAACATGATTTTTCTAAAGTAAATTACACTGGTAAGCCTCATCATGCGAGCACCGCCGTAAGGATCATTTTCCCCACAGGCATCGGGATTGATCTGTCCGAGTCCCATACAAGCGCAGGGCATTTAATCAGCAGATGCTGGGCCGCATGCTAATAGTTGTCACATTATCGACGTACATGTATTTTTTTTATTACTTCTCGTTTCAGTTCTATGTAGGTAGCGACATGTGGGGGCAATGCTCAGTCCCAATTTTTATTGAAACGATAGTCATGGTAATTTATCTGTAAAAACAAGTACTGGGATAGAACATGAATGAATAAGAATGTTCACAACTAGACTAGATGCGCCTTACGGTTGTAGGGATCTTGTACTGGTTGGCTAGTATTTTTGTTCCTCTCTTGGTTACTACTTAGTTACTCTTTGTCTTCTCTGCTCTCGTTGTCAAACTCAAACACCAAGACAGTTATTACACTAAATACTCCAGTTTATTGATTCACTTGTTACAGACTAGTTGTGATCTTAAAAAAATATTTATAAATTTCTATTAAATACAAACTTTCATAAAGTAAAATTAATACTTCTACAGAACGCTCGATGCAAAGCAAGACCATGTTCTTGGGGCTAATAGTCCCCCATATGTAACATTAGTATATGAATTAAATTTGCCCCACAGTTAATCCAAATAGCAGAATTCAGTGAATGTGTACTTTGTTTAGTAAGTCTTTCCATGCGTTTTACGGACATAAAAAACAAAAAAAAAAACAAATATTTTTTACACAATGTAGTTACAACATAATTTTAAAAATTATTAAAAAAATTATTTTTGTAAAAAAAAATTTAAAACAAATATGAATATAATGATATTTTAATAAATTATTAATTTCTCCATATTTTATTTTAGCAAATAAAATTCTAAAATTCTTCATCATTTTATGCTGAGAATTTAAATAGTGAAACGTTGATTAAAAGTCATTGAATAAAAAAATGAACGACGCTATGAATGCCATGGCACAACGTCTCCCCGACTTCACATCACTTGAAACCAAGATGCTCACGATCTTCATCTTGGGCGCCGTAGTGATGCCGCCGATAATTCTCTTCGGCTTCATCGCCAACGTCACCAACATCATCATCTACTTAAAACTCGGACTCAAAGACAGCATCAGCATCTGCTTCTTTTCGCTGTCGTGCTCGGACTTGGTCTGCGTGTTGATGCTGGTTGTGTCCGACACGTCCATGTTGCTCTCTGAGCTGTTCCGGGAAACGTGGCGAGTAGACGGTGAAGACCTCTGCTGGCTGACCATCTACTACTACCAGACGTTTTACGACATCTCACAGGGGATCACGACTTTTATAGCCGTCCAAAAATGCTGGTGCGTGGCGCTGCCGTTTCGCTTCAAAGACACGTTCACGACGACGCGGACGACGTTTTTCCTGACCACGATCACCATCCTCGTCTTTTCATTCCACATGCCCATTTTAGCCACGCAAGATATGGTGACGATCTTCGACCACTTAAGAAATACAACTTTAGTCAGATTGTGGACCTCCGATGCACGTGTTGCGGTGTACCCTGTCGTGGGACACATGTCTCTGGTGTTCACAACAACTTGTCAGGTGACCGTCGTCTTTTGCTTGATTATTCTCGCATCAGGTTTGCGGGCGTCCTCAAGGTTCAGGAACTCAACATCGATGTCAAACACGGAGCCACACTCTTCCGAGGTTAAGGCTAAGAAAATTAAAGGCAGCGAAAAACTGTCAAAAAGCGGTGCGGTTGACAAGAAGGTTTCTTTAAAACAACCGACAGACAAGCACGAAGAGATAAATTCCCTTGAAACTGCAGGTATCTCATCCTCTCTCCGGCCAGTTAAGAACACGTCCAGGAAAGAACTGCAAGCACTGAAATCCGCTACACTCGTGTCAGTCCTGTTTGTGGTGTGCAACACCTTCAAGTTGTTGGATTACTACATCGTTGTGTCCATGCCAGACTAAAGCCCATTCGGACGATTTGTTGGCACCTACGTGGTGGCCAATGTTTACAGGTTTACCATTGAAGCTATCGATATCTCGTTCAACGTTTTGGTTTATATGAAATTCAATTCCCGTTTCAGGTCGACATTGTATTCCGGAATTAGATGTTCCCACTCAAACTTTCAACATCTGGTGTCCACTGCTTAATAAGTTTTCGCATTTATTGTTAAGCGTTTTATTATTTTTTACTTTTGAATATTTCAAAAAATGTAATTACTGAAGTTATTTTTTTTTTGTTGTGAATTGAAAAAGAAGTGAAAATTATTATTCCCGTTTGACGACAAATTATTTTATGCATTTTAAATAACACCAATCAGTGAAATAAAAAAATAAACATGAGCTAATTTATTTCTTCTCTTAGTATTTATATTTTTGTGTGCACATGATGCAAATTCTGATCTTTATGTATACTTCAATTTTTCCCAAAAAATTATCAGGTACCAATTAGACATGGTGGAACGCAAGGGCAACTTACGGACCCGTGGGTGGTACCAGCCTCAAACCAGGACTGGAACCAACAACTCTCTGATCGCTTGTCCAATTCGCTGCAATCCGGTTTAAAAAACAAAACATATTTTTTTAAATCTTAAAAATATTTTAATTCTGTTTGGAACTTAGTAAGAATACGACTTTATTGATTGTTCATTTGATTAAGTTCTTTTGAGTCGTTTCACCTTGTCGTTTTTGATAAGTATATCACGTGATGATGAGCCTTAAAAGATTTGAGCATAAAGAAAAAAAATCAGTTTTATTCTTTTATCACTAGTAGCATAACTAGTTCTATTTTCAGACATGATGGGTTAAGATTACCCTCGTGAACTTCTATAGAAGGCATTAATAGCCACCGCTCATAGGAAGAAAACTAAGACTTTATTTTTGCTGGAAGTAAAACACAGAACATGTTTCAGATTGATTTTATTTGTTACATTTATCTAGATGTGTTGGTATTTGTCTCTTTTCCTCGTCTCCACAGGTATCTAAGCCATTTCCAATAAAATGAAGTGCTTGTGACGCGATCAATAAAAAAAAACAAAAAAAAAAAAAAAAAAAAAAAAAAAACAAAAAAAAAAAAAATGCTTTCTAGTCAAGTCTCATTAATTAAATTCCATTTGTTTGTCATTTGGCGTCCTTAAACTGAGTGAAATCGTAATCTTTTGACACCTAGATGTACGTACTTGAAGTTGTAAACATCGAGATAAACTGGATTGAACTGGAGATTGATCCTTCCAAAAATAACCGGGTTATTTTTTTGAGTTGTTATTATTGTATAGAAACTGTTGCAAAAAAATCAAGTGAGAAAACATAGAATTCGGATTTTAAACAAGAATCTGACCCTTGAAATAGTATTATATTTTTTTCAAGCTAAAAGCATCCCGATACAGTCATTTTAAGTATTTCAATATCGTTAGTTTTGAAGGCAGTAAACGGAAACAAAAATTATTTTCAAATACGCATTTAGTAACTTATATTGTACTTGTTAACATTAAAAGTTAGTTTTTTATAAGGTTTAGTTAAGTTTGATGTGTAGAGAGCTACTTATGGGCCATTTTAGTAACTGTTTTGTAATTCTCATTTTCTCGCTCACAACTTGCAACTACCACGATATTCTTCAATAACATCATCATTTTGTACCTACTTTGTCACAATCCCTCTCTCTATCTAATGTTTAAAGCTTAGTTGGTACTTGTATGTTCGTTTGTCGACGCTCTCTGACCCGCTCTCACTTAAAAACCAAATAACGGAAAACGTCCAAATTTGGCGGAACGGTTCCTTTTAACCTTAAGATTGTTTTAGTATAGTTTTTCTAATTGCCCCTTAACCAGAAGGCCGTAAATTTAAAAATCAGAAGATGTAGAGACAAAGAAAGAAAAATAAATTCTCGTTTCCTTATTTAAGAACTTTAGGCGGAAGCTCAACACGATTTATTGTTTTGATCACTATTGTTTCTCAATGCATTATTTTGAGTGGTGCGCTTTAAAAAAAATCTGTCATTGTTAAAATACGGTGCGCACCTTTTCGTGTACGTTTCTTAAATTTAGCTGTGCTATCTTATTATAATAACATTCATAGTTAGTTTGTCTTTGCGGTACAGTTGCTTTTTTTTCAGATAATCTATTTACATTTAAGATGAGTTAAAACTATTTCATTACATTTGTTACACAATGTATGGTGTTTATTTTATACATGTGCGAATACAATTGCGAGTTTTGTTATGTTAATAAGTAATTTAATTGTATATCTCTATATTATAGATGCTTTTAAAATATTTCACTACATTGACTTTTGAACATTTTTTTGACTCTAATTAAATTTTATTTTTATGTAAGGAAAATAGTATTATTTTCACAAACACATATATATATTAATACTAGGATTTGACCGAATTTATATAGTGAATATGGCCGGACACGGATCTGGAGACGGATTTGTCAACATGGAGGGATTCCGTATTTGCAAGAACCGGAGCGTAAATACGTTTCGTAACCCAATGCTATAAGCTCAAATGTCACCCCATCACGACTAAACAAATAAAAAATCCACCGATTCTTCAAGTGCCACATAACAGGAATGTCACCCCTTGTTAAAGTGTCACCCAGTGCTGTCAGCACCACCAGCACCACCCCCCTATTTAAGCCTCGCCCCTGCTTCTCTCAACACACTGCATTCACAGAGTTTAAAAAACACTGTATAATCGGGTTATAGGTTAAACAGGTCAGTTGCGTGGCCTAATTTTTGTTAGCCCCCACGTGCCTTTACTTAAATGGGTCACTCCCACCCCTTTACCCACGACTTCAACAAATGTATGTCTGAAAACCCGGCGTTTGAGTGACTTGGCCGTTTAAAACAACAAAAACTCACGCCTTTAAAGACTTAATCCTTCCTTTATGAAACAAAAAAATTTCCCTTATACACCAAAAACGCCATGTATATCAATTTGTACAGTGGTGAAAAAATCAAGTAATTACTTAAGCAATTTTCAAATTATGTTACGCCCCTGAGAAGTGTCAAACGATATGGTCCTCAACCCTTCATATCTCTGTATATCTACGCCACTAACATAAATAGTATTATAGTCAACAATTATGAATATTACAGCAATACAAAGTAAGTATTCTATATTCTTTTGTTTTTCAATGATCTCTTTGTTTAATATCGAAAGTGTGACGGGGGTGGATTTATTTTGGGGGAGACATTATTTTACAGGGTAGGGGAGGATTTATTTTAATTGGGAGTAAAATATTTTCTCCTGGGGAGAGTTTGTTTCTAAAATGGAATCTCCGTGGGGAGACTCTGTATGGGGGAGGATTTATTTTGCAACACCGGCTCTATAACTATAAGTTATATTGCTATGCAAGTTTTTAAATTACATGTGTACCTTATTGAATTATTAGGTTACTTCCCCGGTGTTCTTAATTTTACTTAAGTTGTCTCAATATTACAGATTAAAATTGTAATATTTATAATAACTAGATTTTGAATGCTAAATAGTAGATTCAGGACACATTTTTAAATTTATAACAAGAAATCCTACCTTAATTCATCGTACACATAAGGGTACTTAACAAACAATAAGAGATAAGTGAACACTTTCTCTGCTAAGCGCGGATATATTTCTAGTATATATATATATATANGGGGGGGATTACTGACCATGACAGGGTACACCCACCTACCCCCGTCTTATCTAAGGGGAGGTACAAATTGATTGACGGTTGACTTTCGTACAGGAAAGTCTGGGGGCGGAGCCTGGATTGGACTAACGCTCGGACTTAGACTGAGAGACGAACACACGGATAGAGAGACACGCAGGGAGAAGAGTTATGAAGTGGGAGGCAGAGGTAGACAGACGCATATGTAGAGAGATGCACGAATAATGAATGTACTGAAGTTAAGAGATTAAAAGTAATGAAGTGTACATTATGCCTTGGTGTTTAGTGTTTAAAGAGTAAAATAACAAGGTGTGTGACGAGCAGAATAACAGTGAGAGTGGATAAGGAAAGATAACCAATAGAACAACCAACGGATCTTCACAAAATGGTGGCAAGCGGTGGGATAGAATCTTGCAACGCGTCCTAAGAGATCGTTACCCATAAGGATGTAGCAGAAAACATGATGTAGTTCGTTCGCCAAGTCACCTACCAATATGATGTGTTTCCGATAGACAGATTACCAACGATGGAGGCAACCCATCGAGTCAACGTACAGCGATAAGTCTGACTGGGCAAAATCAAGTGCCAATTTAGTAGTGTCTGCTTTCTGTCAGCGCATAGAACATTCGCATGCGAACAGTCATCAAAAGTTCCGACAGTTCCAACGGGAGCTAATTGACAATGAGTAAGAATCGACCTCGGAGGAGATGTCAGTTGAGCCACTGACAGTAGAAGCATCGAGACGGGATGATGAGAGTCCCATAACGACAACCAGTGTCCAGTTACCAACTACGACATGTGTAATTCAACGGGCCATTACACATCTTGACATGTCGCCTGACATGGCAACTCCATGTTGTGATTCGTTAGTGTCGTCTAACGAAAACAAACTACGTTGCAGAAGAACTCTTTGGAGCTCGGGGTTTTCGCCTGTCATTGGCTTAGCTAACAGCCTAGTGGACACGCCTGGCGTTACCATGACCAGCAATATGACACGGGTCACTTCGGGGCAGAATTACCCATTACTCGGTCTGCCACCGCATAAAAAGATCAAAGGGATTGACAAGACGTCAGTCAAATTGCTTCGACAACCGCATCGTCCAACTGTCAAATACCGTGTCATCAAAAGGACAACCCAGAAGGCGCGAGAGAAGTGTGACGACATGTTAAAACCAGAGAACAATTCGTTTCATATTTGGGACAAATTCCTGTTATCCGACGTTCGAATTCATAAAGGACATGATAAACAATGTGCTGACAATCCTTGGATACCAGAAGTCTACCAGGGCATGGAGAGTCAGATGGCTATGGCGGCGTAAGGTCAGGCAAAATTTATTAATTATGTGTGTTAAGTACAATTATTTTTCTTTTTATAATGTTGTCGAAATGTGTAACATGCTTGGGCTTAGCATGTTGTGGTAAAATGTAATTTTATTGTTTCGCGTGGGAAATTTTTGAAATTTTATGCTGATGACGTAAGGTTGTACAGGTTGTAAAAAGTTATAATTAAGCGAATTTTTCCCATTGATTTGTGTATGTGAAATTATAAGTGTCTTGTGAGCAGGTTGATGCTACAATCTGCCGGGAAGTACGGTTGTACTGATAGAAACATTTTTGAAGTCATTTATGTGTAAATAATTGATGTTTTATAAGCAGGTTATTTAGTGGTAACATGCTTGC
>MUZC01000987.1:1160079-1187741 GCA_002072015.1 Radix auricularia | reverse complement strand
TATATATATATATATGCATATATACTAAAGTCACATACATGGATTGGTAAAGTAGTTTGGTTTCTTAAATTCTGACCTTATAAGAAGTCAAATATAACTTAGTTTTAAAATATCGAAAATAGTCATTTTTTGCTTTTGCGACTTTTAATAAAGTCCCCATCCTTATAATATGTAAAGTAGTAAAGAAAGTGCAAGCATTATACATGTAAAGTAATTAAAAATAAAGACTTTTGTATTGCTAACAAGAAATGGGTAGTCTTTTTTGCCAGTTACAAGATGTAATAAGTTTATATTTAAATTCTAAAACTATGTTATTTTATGAAACTACATTCCCAGAATAAAAAATGCCCTTAATAAAACTTTTCATAGTTACAATTTGTAAGAAAATCATAAACAAAAATTCAATATTTTGTGCCGTGTTCATAAAAGGTGGATGATGAGTCATATAGTGAATATAAGCAAAAATTTGAAAACAAAAGTTGATAAATCTTGAAAACTCTGTATATGTCATTTAATTTTTAATATTATCACAATATATAATATTTGCTAGGTATTGTTCGTTCGTTCGTAAAACAATGTAATCAGGCAATAAACAAAATGAGGGGTAGACTGCAATCAGGCTTATACAAAATTAAATGGAAAAGACGTAAACAAGGTAAGGGTTCGCCTGACCGGACGTAACAAAACAGCGAACGTTTCGGCAAAGAGCCTTTATCAACGAACATACAAGACACAAATAAAACGAAAATAAAAATAAAAAATGAAGGAACTTAGTGGATACTTTTTTGGATACTTTGGATTTCACCGCAGCTAAGTTCCTTAATTTTTTTTTTCGTTTTATTTGTGTCTTGTATGTTCGTTGATAAAGGCTCTTTGCCGAAACGTTCGCTGTTTTGTTACGTCCGGTCAGGCTAACCCTTACCTTGTTTACGTCTTTTCCATTTAATCAGGCAATAACAGATTATTGAAAGCGCACCGCTAAAAAAAGCCTTTAAAAAATTACTGCACCAAAAAAAAAAAAACTCTTTTTGAACACGTCCGCATAAAATTATTCGATATGAAAATTAGAGATAGTTTTGTTATCTTTGTCTCTAAATTTTCTTATTATTTGCTAAGCGGCTTTCAGGCAAAAGTGCCAGTGAAATATATTTATTTTGAAAACTTCCCTAAATTTTGACGGGTTATACACTAGTTACTGCACATAATTTCTCAGATTATTTCTACTTTTTGGGGTTTGATCCATAGAAAGTTGTTTTTTTTTACTATTAATAATGACTCAATAAATTTTTAGAGTTTTTTATATTTTGTTGCTATTTATTTTTATTTTGTAACAACTAATGCTTTTAAAATTTGCATTAAAACACCTAAAACACCAAGCTGGAAAACTTAACTCCGAAAAAAATCACTAAAGCAGCAAGAGAATTCTATTTTTAGCGATAAAAACTGCTTCGTTTATATAAAGCAGCAATAGTATATTTAAAAAGAAATTTTAAAAAAATTAAATAACATTTAAAAACAAAAAAAAACAACATCTGACATACTCATTTTATTTTTGGGTAATGTTCGCATTAAGGCAATAAACAGCAACTCAGAAAAAAGTAATGGACAAATAACTGATATAATTTGTCTCCTTTCAATACCTTTTTAATCCATAATACACAAATATAGATATTGAACAGGCTGTGACAAGACAGATCATATGATATTATTGGACATACTAAAATGTGTGTGTGTCAGGATAAATAGATTCAATAACCACATAGAGAAATTCGTGTAGAACAGATAATCTTTAAAAATTCTAAAACTCGAATTAAATATCATACATTTTCTTTTAATGTATCACGAAACAAAAGAGTTGTTAAGTGTGAGCACAACTAAGTTTTTAAAAAGTAAAGATTTCCTAAATCTAGGTTTATTAAATAACTTTGACTTTAGAAAGGTTGATTTTTTATTTATAGAAAAAATAACTATTAAAGAAATATGTTTATCGCTCCTTATTTTTATTTAATCTTAGTAACAAATAATTTTTTTATAACAAAAATGTTTTTAAAAAAGTTTTGAAAAAAAAGGAAAGAAAAAAGTCCACTTTTTAAATATTTGTAAATGCAATTCCCCGCTGAATTATCTGTTGTAAAAAGATGAAAATTTTCACGTATTCTGTGCTACATTTAAGAAGACTTGCTCATAGATAGGGCAAATAAAGGGTTTGTGGGGAGAACGGACACAAACAGCAGCGCAAAGAAATGAAAATAACGCCAATAATTTAAATTCGCATTGTTGGTCTCTAGACATGTCAAAGCACCACCCTCGCTTGCCAATAATAAATTGCCTCGTGGACTAATGTTTAATTTTTCACGCAGTACCTTTCACGAGGAAAATGTGATAATTTGATTAGTAATTATCAGGGCTGCGGAATTTGAACATTAATTAATCGCTTAAAAATGTAATCGATTGAAATAAATTTGATCCATTGAAATTTTAAATAAAATACTTCAGATCTTTTTCCAATTTATTAGTTTATTGTACTTTTTGTTACTTAATTACTTTTTCCGCGATGTATTATTATGTATTTTGACGCGTATACATATAGAACAAGATTTTTCTTCCTTACTTCTTGCATATTAGAACGGATTTGCTTTGTTACGTCAAACAAATTTGGGAGAATGGAATAACCACGCCTTAATCGATTTCGTAAAATAATGAATCGCAACTCTATGGGAAATAGCTATAAAAATATACTTAGTTGAAATTACTTGATTAATCGATTAAATTTTCCCCATTTAATGGAATACATTTCTTAAAAATCATTACTATCCCTAGTAATTATATTTTTTAATCAAAAGTTTTAATTATTAAATATTCGTTGATTATTTTCTTACAATTCATCATTAACGCATCTCGTGTTTTATTTATGTGACTGTTGACAGTAAAAAAAAAAATTTAAAAAAAACAACAAAAACAACAACAACAACAACAAAACAACAACTCTAGTCAAATTTCCATCACAAACGTTTTAGTTCTAATATTTTGAAGGTTCAGCCCATCATTCCAAGGGTTAATTCATGTGTATTGTTCTTGTTTTATTCTCTGAAAATAGAACATTTTACTAATACTGAATCAATCATCAATTCGATGCTGAAGCTTAAAACTATAAAAAGATACGTGAAGTATTTGCTATTCTCCATGCAGCAAAAGCTAGAATCCTTGCCCTAGCCTCAACTGACACCTATACTTATATGTGAGAGTGTGAGTTTAATCAGACTTAACAAAGCCAATTGTCTGAATTGTCCGAAATGAAGATTCCTTGTTAAAAACCTTGTGTAGAGTGTATATCAATCTTCTCTCTATGCTGCACGGTTGCAGGGTCGTGCAGTTATCTGATGGACGCCGCGCAAAAGTTTATAACTACCGTGCAGCAAATTTTAAAGAAAAAAAATGCATTAAAAAATGGATCCCGTGCAAATCTGCACACGAGTTTTTTTTCCTTTTTTTCCCTTTCCTCATGGACCATCGAACCTTAGCGATAACATTGGTGTAGACATGCAACTACGCGATCTAATAGAGCGGCCCGTTGGTGAATATAACAACTGGCAAAGACAAGTAATAATAATAACTCGTGTCAACCCATACCGTGGATCTTTAGCGCTAGTGCCACTATGAATATATGCTAACTTTGAACCCAAGCCACCTATTGTTTACTTAGCGTTGCTGACTCTCCTGCTAACTGTCTTTATTATCGGTTCTCTTGTTGGCTTTAATTTCAATTTGGATGCTTATTTGTGGTCCAAATTGAGGGCTCACTTTATAAAAAATTTTGTCATAATTTGTCAAATTTTGAATGAAATCAAAATATCTCTTCTGTACTCGTCGTCGGTCGATGATGTATCGTTTCTTACATATCACAATGAATGGTCTATGGGAAGAAAATCCATCAATCACTCGTCTGAATCTTGACTCTTTTGTCCCTAAGAAACTTGATTATTTACTTTAATGTAGTACTCTGTTTCACTCAAGTTTTGCTTGTTGGAACGCAATTAATTACGCAGGTAAAAATCCAGTAGTAAAAAATTAAATTAATTAACAAGAAGCTATAGGACTTAAAATTTTACATGATACATTACTAAGAAACTATTTGACGCTTATAATCATTTTTCCCCATTCAATACCATACGAGACTGACGATTCTGTTCAATGACTTTTAAAGCAACAAATCTAAAAGATGCCTTGACATAAGAGATGAGATTCCGCAAAGAATTTAAATTGTTTGTGAAGCACAATGGGACATTGTAACGTTGCTGGATTTAAAGACAAACTAAGTGAAAGCCATGTTTTTAACAACAAATTGAACAAACCATATATTCCAAGGTACTGCTGAAAGAAAAGATTAAAGATTTTATCAAAGACACTTAGGCATGATACAAAATTTGGCTGAATCAAATGAAAGGAATTTAGGCCAAAGTATTACCATATCTAACTGTGATACATTAATAATTTATTTTTAATATTTGAGGCCTGAGAAAATTTATTTAGACCTTTTTAGTGCATTGCAATAAAAACTTTTTGAATAATTCTTTTTTAAAAACAATTTTTTAATTATTACTACCAATGCTAATTTGAAATTCCTACCCGAACAAAATAGCTGACGAGCTGGGAAAATGGTAATATGGCAAGTTTGCTTTACGACTAAATGGCGCGACCGCGCAAGTGAGACCCTTTGTGGAAGCTGCCTCGTAGCTGCCTGTCCCTCATTATGCAGATGCGGACTGGACATTTTCCAACAAACAGCTACTTGCACAGGCTAGACAGAAACAGGGAACCCAGCTGCCGTTTATGTGGTATGGCCGATGAGACAGTGGCACATCTGCTGACCGATTGCGCTGCGGCAATTGGGGACGCGGACGGGTCACGCAGCATACGTGCTGTGGATCAATATCTCCTTGGTGACGCCCTTATATTGAGGCTCGCCGTTGGTATTATAGGCCGGGCTATAAGGGTCTGAGTGACTAAACCCTCCATTTGCGAATGTCCTATAAATATTTACCGCGGGGAAAAAAATCACAAAATTATCAAGAAAACATTAAAACAAAATATTAAGTATCACTCATTTTCAAAGCTTCTTTGTGTATGCATAAAAACGTAATGTCAAATGTATAAAAAGGCCAACATAATACTTTATCAAGAAACCCGATAGTGTGTCATATTGACATGACCGTATAGTGATAACGTAACGCGGTGCTCCTAGTGTTTAGATCTTGGCATTTATGTTCAGAAATCTTCTACTACAAGTATCAAGCTTATTTTGTTGGAATTATTCAATTAAAATACATCTCTTAATAAAACATAACGGTAAAAAAATACTGCTCAATAAAATGTAATATTTTGAAATGACAATAGTAAAAAATACACGCTGCCTACGCAGGTTTGTAAGAAAACTTGTTAACGACATTTCACCACCAATCGTCACGTGTCATACTATGGTGCATGACGCAACAATATCCCGTATGCAAGTGAGAGGCTGTAACCTTTCACTTGAAAATTTACATTAATTTATACAGACACTCAGATAAATTACTTGAACTTATGCGGTCATATTTTTGTTTGTTTTTCTCTTAAACTTTTTCCATAGTTCAGAGACAGATTTGACACCTTTTGTGAGTGAAACGTATTTTTAAAATGCGATGGATTTGTGAACTTTATGTGCTAGAGTAAGAGATTTTTGAGTCGTTTTCACGCTTTCCTGGTAGCTTAATGTGGACAGGTTGAATCTAATATAGAATAAATAAGAAAATACGAATGAACTTATTAATATTTGTTACTAATATAACAAGATGAATTAAAAGTATTTTTAAAAACGTTTCACTACTGAAACGGAATGAACGAGGTACTGTGCCCAGAATGCACTCATGCAGCTGAGGACTCTGATTGTCAAAATTTTTAGTCAGTCAAAGTTTTTTCCGGCCGAATTATGTTCAGGATTGTCCTTTTTTATTAGTCTTCTCATCTATTAAAACACCCGACTTGGACCTAAAGAGCCTATTCCATTACCGAATGCCATCTTTTTGATTGGCATCAAAATGCACTCAAGTTTGTTTTCGATTGCGAGGAACATAAATTAATTTCGCAAATGTCGAAGCAAACACTCATCCTTCAAACATCGAATGAGTAATTAATAATCAATAACATTTCCAACAGACTGCTAGCGGGTATTTTCTAATATACATTTTACATAGAAAAATAAATCAAATCATCTTGATATGCAAGATGTAATCGCTTATTGCCCGTACCAAAATCATGGAGATAATATTAATTACAATGGAGTTTGGATATTAAAAATATGTTTATTACCACTGCTTCCAAACATCTGAGGATCTCTCCTGAGAGGTAAAGGGGGGGGGGGGGGGGAAGACACACATGTAAATGATTAAGTAAACACTAGTGAGCCTATGAGAGCTACATGCCTCGCGGATAATGAAAAAGATTTTCTAAATAATTGCAAAATAAATATTGAAGACTCTTAAGCATTTGCCATGTCTGTCATTGATGACCAATGCATGCATTCAATATTGGAATTCGGTGAAACACCTGAAATACTTGAACTATTATTTAAGTATTTTCTCTATATCTTAAGTATTAAACATGTATCAATTTAGGAAGAGTTCAATGGTTTTAAGTCATTGTAAGCATAACTATTAAGACAAACTGATTATGAACTTTAAATATATAATTTATAATGTGTATATGAACTTTAGGCGTGTTACCCTAAACAAAATAATGGAAAATAATAAAAAGATGCTAACACTCCTGTTCAGGTACTCGCAAGAAGGAGCCATCCGTGTCACATACATTTTTAATGTTAATCAGAATCAAAGTCACTTTGATCAGTGATATCTCATTTCTCTTGTATGACGCAACGAAAGATAGGTATTGCTGGCGAAAACCTTATCTAACTGAATCATCTGAATGACTTTGTTGTTTAAATTAAACGTCCTCTTATAAAAAAACAACAACTATTTTACCAAATACGTTTGTTTGTGGTTGAGCGATATAGTGTCATGTTTTCTAACAAGATTTTGTAAGTACTTTTGGCAAAATAATGTTTATAGACTCAATTATCTACGTCAATATATTGCGGTGACGATTTTAAAAACCCAATCCAATGAGCATCCAGTCATTGTAGGTTGCTTAAATGAATGGTGAGCATTAGATTAGGAAAAGCCAATGTTCAATTATATTTGGAAAGACATTTAATGTATGTTGAATCCTTTTAAAATTTATTTCAAATATACCAAATATAAGTAAGAAAAAAATCTTATAACATTAAAGAAAAATGTTTAAAACATAATTCAACAAATCTTTGTTGTTTAATATAACGTCTTGTATTCTGACATTAAATCTAACAGGTAAATCACGGTAACTAAAGCTATTATTAGAATATTTTGCATTAAATTAAATAAAGATTTTCGTTAAGGTTTGGTATCTTCTTTTTAATAGACTTCACAAGCTTTGCCCACGCCTTCAGTTAAAAACCAATATTTATAGTAAAGCAATCTTGATTTTACGATAGAATATCCAATTCCTCGCAATTCCATTGAAGTTTTTTTTTTCAGTTTCAGACCTTGATTCCACATTGATCTACGAAATGAATGTCACTACGCCAGCTCTAACCGACTTCACGTCACTGGAAACCATGATTGTTACAATTTTTATTTCGGGCGCGGTGGTGTTACCGCCGATATTGCTGTTCGGCTTCGTCGCCAACGTAACCAACATCATCGTGTACTTAAAGATCGGAACGAAAGACAGCCTCTCCATCTCCTTTTTCATGCTGTCTTGCGCTGACCTGGTCTGCGTGATGCTGATGGGTGTTTCGTTCACGTCCATCTTACTTGCCGAGACGTTCCGTGACAAGTGGCGTGTCGACGGTGAAGACCTCTGCTGGCTGACACTCTACTACTACAGCACGTTTTACGACATCTCGCAAGGCTCCACGACGTTCATCGCCGACCAAAAATGCTGGTGTGTTGCGTTGCCGTTTCGCTTCAAGGACACATTTACGACGACGCTGACGACCTCGATTCTAACTGGAATCTTTCTGGCCATCTTTACATACCGCATGCCAATTTTAGCCAAGCAAGATATGGTGGAGATGTTCGACCCCATGAGAAACAGGACTTTATTCACATTGTGGACCTCCGATGTTCGGGTCACTGTGTATCCTGTCGTGGGTCTGATATCGTTGGTTTACACCACAGCATGTCAGGTGACCGTCGTCTTTTGCTTGATTATTCTTGCTTCAGGTTTGCGGGCATCGTCAAAGTTTAGGAACTCAACATTGATCCCAAACACGGAGCCACATTCTTCCGAGCTTAAAGACAAAAAAGTGAAAACCGATGAAAAATTTAGGAGTAACGCTAAAGTTGACAAGAAGATTTCCTCAAAACGAAAGATGGTCGTCGTTAATGGGACGTCAGCTACAAATAGACTCAGTGACATAAATTACGTTGACATTGCAAAGATCTCGACTAACATTCGACCAGTTTTGAACACTACTTCCAGGAGAGAATTGCAGGCGATAAAATCTGCAACGTTCGTATCAGTCCTGTTCGTGCTGTTCAACACCTTCAAGTTGTTGGAGTGCTACTTTCTTGCTTGCATCCCGGAGTACGGCCCATTCGGACGCTTCATTAACACCTACGTCGTGGCCAATGTATTCAGGCTCACGATCGAGGCTGTGGATCTCTCGTTCAACGTAATTGTGTATGTTAAGCTCAACTCCCGTTTCAGGTCGACACTGTACTCTGGATTTCGTTATTTACATTCGAAACTCTCCACTTAATTTATATTAAGTCACACCTACTGTCCAGCGTTTATATTTTAAATGTGAGTTTTTTTTAAATGTTGTAATTGCTTGCATAGCATGTATAGTGTGTGATCGTTTCATGACAGAACAGTGTTGTTATGCTGATGCATCAGTCGTATTACTGGCGCCAGATTCGTGTCCATCAGTCTGATTAGATATTTGTTCTTGAGATATTTCATTCTTAACAATGACGCTTTGCACATGTAATTGCTTCCAAACAGCACTAGAGTGTTTCTTGCTATTTTGCGAAGCTCGGAATACTCCATAACTACTTTCCATGTCTCCAGTATCTAGTTTTTGTCCTTGAATTTCTTCACTAGCTGCGCATTATTTTTTAGTTCAATTAATTCCCTTTGGACATCCAACGTCTCAACCAAATGTGGAGAAGCAAAGATTCTCATCTTTTCATCTTTTAAAAGATCTTGATGAAATCTTGATAACGTTCTGCGAATTCTAACAACAACTCTTCGAGGACTCCTGAAAAGGACGTAACCGGATTTCATCATCTTTTCTTATTTCATGGCTCTCGATAAGAGTGGTGAGTTGATGGAAATGTTTAAGATTGAGCTGTTGGATATGACTATATGACTTCGTAGCAGACGACAACAGTCACAGAAATCCTGTACTCCTCTTTACATGAGCCAAGTTGTTGTTCCTTTGCCTTGCAGAGACTCGTTGAAGCAGTTGATATAAAATAACAAAACTACAAGGCCTGGTTTTTCATTGAGCATTCCTTGTTTTTCGTGGCATACATTTTCAGTATATTTATTTGTAGCAGCAGAACACGGCGACATTATGTTTCTCCCTTAGACGACCAACGAACGCTGGTGTGGTATAGAATATCTCCAGCCTACGAATCAATTGTATGAAGAATTGATATGAATAGGCGGTGGTGAAGAGCTTTCACACAAATGAAAAGGATAATGCGATTTAAACCCTTCAGAATGGTTTCCATATCAACAGACTTGAAACTCAGCGCCTCCTGGTGAATAATGCAGTGCAGATTTATGAGCTGGACACTACCATGATCCTTCAGTACATAATCGGAAAATCTAGACACGAAGCCATTTAGTTTAGCAACCATGGCAGGCGCCGTCTGTCAGAGGCCTCGCAGGTTCTTCAGATCAACGTGTGACTCAATGCAAGCTTTTAAATGCCAAAAATGTCCTCTCCTCTAATTTGAGTAACGAGTGTCTCTATGGAGAGCAGATCTTATCGCAATTTAAATGTTGGGGATATTGAGGGAATGAACATGAGTAGCTACCCTGAATCTAAAATATCAGTAGATTCATCAGCAGCCAAGGCTGTCCTCCTCGTTAATCTTTGCCTACATGATGAGATTCAGCTGCTCGGCAATATTACTTTAACGGCCTTGCATGGTATCGCGTTACAGATTAATAAAAGAATAATCCGTTTCCTTACCGGTATAAATGAATTTAACAACATCCATGATACAACTTTTCACGTGTTTCTTATCGGAAAAAGGCTTCTCTTCTCCCAATGTTTTTCCTCTTTTTATCGACATCTTGAGTAATAAGGCGGCACTGGTAATATTTTACGGTAACTATGCATAAAAGCTGTATAGCTATAATAAAACTAATCCGAAAAAGGCTTTCCAGCGAAACCGAGAGAATAGGCCAGCTTCAGTGCCCTTATTCAAAGTCATAATATAAGCAGACATGACCGAGGTCCTTTGTTGAACATTTCTCTTTAGATTTTCCACGCAGATCTTCTTGAATCGCCTGGTAACTGTACATAGTTGTGTAATGCGTCAGTGAAAATTTGGCTCGTCATTTTCCTCTTTGACTGTTTTCACAACATCGCCGCCGATTAGACACTGCATGGAATTGTTCTCTGTCTTTGCCATAAAGAAATCTAACTTTCATGTTACATTATAGCTCCGGTTCTCTTCTTCCAATGTTTTTTCCCTTTTTATCGACATGAATAGTACTAAAGCGGCACTTATTATATTATGCGGTAACTAAGCGTAAAAATTGTATAACTAAGATAAAATTAATCGTTTTCATTAAACGCATTTTCACTGTTAATACTGTTGTGCGGTGGTCTAAGTAGTAGCGCTTTAGACTGATGAACGGTGGGAAGAACTCTAGTCACGAGTTCAAACCACGTTACTGGCAAGGCCCACGGGGCATTGTGCTAGCCACACAATCCCCTGCTCGTTAGTGGTGGCTTAATAACTTGTGAACGCTACTTCACTTGCCCTAGAGTCCGTCATGGACTGAAAAGGCGTTAATTTATTTTATATTTATTAACTGCTATTTCATGATTCTGTCTGGATTTCTGGTACAGCTGCCAGCTAAAAGTGATTTACACAGACCTCTTGACATTTTTGTGTACTATAGCAGCTACTGAATTTGACCTCATTGCCCTCATTAGCTACAATGTCTATGGCCGCCAAACACTACAGCTAACGCTACAGCTGCCGGAGTCGTCATTTGTTTTTCAATAATAAGTGTTTAAGAGTGTAAATGAATATTCAATATTTCGTTAAAAAATTTCTGTATTATATTGCCAAATTAAAAATATTAGACGGCCGCAGTTTGTTTTAATGTCAACAGATTTCGTACGGCTGCAGGGTGCGCACCCCTGAAATCAGGGCTTTCCATAGTCAATATAATACAACAGACATAGCAATGCTGCATGTGAGGCGATGCATGCAAAATTATTATTATTCTCACAGCTTTCCTGGAGTGTTGGTGTCTTTTTAACACGGACTTAACCACATCCTTAGCATGTAATTGGATTTTTTATGACAAAGGATGTAATATTTTTAAGATTTTACAACTGAACACTGAAATACATTGCTTATCCCCCTTGATATCCATGTATAAGATTATTTAATTGTAATTTTTTGTGGTAACAATATTGATTGATCTTGACCATTTCGAAGTTATTTGTATAAAAATTTAACTTCTTTATTTTATAGTGAAGTCTTACAATATTAACACTGAGTGGATTAGTTGTTTAATTTTGTGTCAGAAATCCCCTTTTGATATCTCGGTAAGTTAACTTGCTAAATGACGTCAATGTTAAAGGGATTTAGCTTACTTTGTCAAGAAAGCTGAAGTGAATATTTCGGCGTGGGGGGGAGTGAGACTAAGCCACTGGTTGGGCAGTGCCCTACAATATTCATGCAGGAATATCCCAGCTTCACGCGGTCGCACTAAGTCACGGGGTTTTAAAGGGCCAGGTCCTAACATCAGCACTTTTACTCCTTGAAGGGAAATTTATTAAATTAAGGGCTGGAAAAGGTCCTTCTTACCGATTTGTCTGCGTTAAGGGCAACGCTATTTGAGAAGGTCCTATTGTAGAACAAAAAGTGCAAAAAAGTCCTTGTTTTAACGCCCTATTTCTTGAAGTCAAACTGTATATTATGTAGCAGTCGCTCGGTTTTCAAGTAAATTATGGCTTCATGACTATATTCACAAATACCCTAAGCCCTTGTTATTTCCACAACAGACCGGAGCTCTAGAACCTATTTTTGGCCTGTCGGAAGTTCTAAAAAAATTAAAGACGATCACAAATTACATCTCTTTTTCGGGAGCCAATTCGGCATGGTCTGGAAAAGACGAAAATCTTCATCAGTCTGCGCACCGTTTCTTGGTTTATTCATTCGCAGCTGAAAATACGTTTGTAAGAAAATGAGAATGGGGATTACTAAACTTACTGCTGGTAAGAAATCAATTTGATGCTTGCTAACAGTAGGGATTGTGTTAGTCGTGGTGGTGTCTGTTTTTTTAAATTTGGTCAAAGAACAACAACCAAAGAAAAGTGAGTAGAGAAATAACTGGTATCAGTTGTCTACCCTCCATATCTTCGATGAAAATTATTTAGCAACAGATGCTTGGCGATCTGATACAAGAGACGCTACTTTTAATTTCCATTAATTTTTCTTTTGAATGATATTGATTTAATTGTTTTATTTTATTATAGTTCAGGCAACCTGTTGTTAGCTTGATCGACTGCAGAGAAAGAGGAAACATACCAGAATAAAATTAATGTAAGAGAGATCGTTAGATATAAGCATATAGATAGATAGAAAGATAGATAGATAGATAGATAGATAGATAGATAGATGGATGGATGGATGGATGGATGGATGGATGGATGGATGGATGGATGGATGGACGGATGGACGGATGGACGGATGGACGGATGGACGGACGGACGGACGGACGGATGGACGGATGGATGGATGGATGGATGGATGGATGGATGGATGGATGGATGGATGAAATAATCGTTACCTTATAGCTTGGATTCTATTTCAATTATCAAAATATCCACGTTAGTCAAATGGTCATAATTTGAAAATAATTGCATAGTCTTTTCTTTCAAAGTCATGATCCTTATAAAAAAAATGTTTGATGCCTTAAATCACTTTATGAGTGTCCCGATAGACCATATTTGCGTGAATCTTTAAGGGCTAATCTTAAGATAGATTTTTTTTCCACTGACATATCGTCTAAATGCAGAGATTGTTCGCCTGTTGCACTTCCACTGATCATCAGCCCCGTTTGGAACAAATTTTGAAATTTCGCGATAACGCAGTTAGGTCTTATCTTCACCAATGATAGTAATCTTTAAACAAAAATAAGACTATAATTTGTCAACACCGGTTAGTGATGCTAACGTCTGTTAAGCATGAACAATATTTTGAAAGTAGGCAAACGAAGACTTTCCTGCATTGTGTTACACACGACTTCATTAGAATTTTGTGACTTCCAGAATAAAATTTTTGAGGAAATATTCACAGCGAGGCGGCTCTGATGGTTTGATGCTTATCCCATAAATATAACAGGCAATCTTGTGGCATGTGGGGTACACATTCATTCCAGAGCCTCATAGTATATATAGAGAAGATTGATATTTCGGGAATTAAAATCGCATAGTCGGTGTCATGAGAAAACTTTATACTTGATCTATTCCCGCTGCCCGCCCCGAAGGAAAAGCAAAAGATTTTATTTTTTTAAAATTTAGTAAACGTTTGTGTCTCCAAAAATGAGTTTTCCTATCAACATTTTCCTCGTATATCTCATCGAATCCATCACATAGGCTCCTTGTACACAGAAGATAATTGCTTCCTACGTTTACCCAATGTTTATTTCTAGTCTTGCTTTAGTAGATTTTATAATTTCGAAAGTGTGTTGGAATTCCTTTTTTTTTCCAGGCAAGCGATTCAAAGCTTGAATTACAGATGGGAAAAATAAGAACTTAAATGCGTTCGTTCTTGAATACGGAATAACAATAGTGTTTTTATCCCTTTATCTATTTTTGTGTTGCAATTGATTTAAATCTTCAAATCTGTTTTCTCTTTGACTTTTTATTTCTTTTATTTTTTATGCTTTTTTCGCATTCTGACATTTTTCAGTATTTCAATACTTTTCGTTTAGTAGCTGTATCTAATTTCATTTTGCAAAACGCTTTCACATTCTGAAAACATCTCCGTTTTACAATTTTGGTTATTTTACTTGTCCCTCTCGAATCTCGCAAAGGCTTCTTTATTTTTCCCTGGTTGTTTTTCTTGAACGCTAGTTCAACTTGGCTACTTAAGTTATTACATCTTTTACTTAGACCCGATTTCATATTACAAGAATGGAAATAATGTTTAAATATATGAGGACCTTTTCCTAATATTGTTTGAGAAGATCTGATGAAGGGTGCAGTAATAATGGGTGATGAAGTTGATACGCTTTGCCTGGTTGGATTTGGGTGCGGAAGTGCCCCGGGGATAGAGATGTGGAGCTTGTGGAATAATTCCCTGGGCTCCAAATACACGTCGAAATGACCACTGCACGGGTTTCCAGAGAACCTGATCCTTTTTGTGACACATCCGTCCCCGAAGGACACCACCCACCTACTGTTGTAGAAGACCTCAAACGTGCACCACTTGTAGACACTCGCAGCAGCCTGTAACTCACAAGCCGAGCCAAAGGTACCTTGTTGGTTCATCTTCTCCTCATACAGCTCCGCACTTGGGTAGTTTCTATCATCCGAGTTGAGAGTGCGCATGCGATATTCAGCCCAGTTGTCCACTACCTGACGGACAACGCGACTCCTGACTTCCATGTGTAGTCCAACCTCTCCATAGACACAGAACGAAAGTGAACGGAACAGACAAGACCCGTCGCCTTCCATTTTGATGATGTGGAGGTAGGAAAATGATCCGTTTGCCAACACGACTTTCTCCATGGACGAAACTATGCAGAATGCAATGCAATTAAATTAATCACGTACAATGAAGTTAAATCCTTGTATGGGAAATAGAAACAAAATTGCAAAAGCAATTGTACTGAGTTTTTGTGTTCATAAAATTTGATTAATGTTCTCTAAAGGCCTTTTTTAATATGCTAACAATATACACTTTGAAAGTTTTGGAAACGTTTTGACAAGGTTATGTCTGTCGAACTGCCGTATAGCATTAAATCTGACACACTCATTTTCACTCTAGTTAGGAACAATTTTTCTCGATTTGTTCGAATGTTCTCAAACCAGGAGTTAGTGGACTCCTCAAATCGCCATAATTTTTAAAAACTTTTTTTCAAAAAGCAACAAAAAGCTTTCAAACTTTTTTTTAATGAAAAATTTATAGTATTCCCAATTAATGGTTGATAAGAGCAACCTTTATTAATTTGCTTCAAATATAATTTTTCTTCGGAAGCTTGGCATTATGAGTCATAACGATATCGGGCATCTAACTGATATAACACATTTTGATAACACGTGTTAATTTTAGCCTTCCTTAGTTCTCGTTCTTGTTAGTTGGCAAAATCCTCTTTTCGCTATTTGCACATTGGATTGATTAGGAAGCGCTTCATTGGTACAATAAAATCCCTGCTGGTTAAAGTTCTGTAAAATTAAAGAAGAAAGAAACACAAATTATGAATAGAATGACACGATTTTACTCTGCATTATTACCCATTTGATATTCTTTTACCTTGAAAGAATTCATTTATAAATCATTTATTCCAATTTTACATCCACCTGGATCGCCACCCTTTTACATCAATAACATTTTTTTTTAAATACGAGAATATTGGTTTCTCCACTTTTATAAAATTTGAAGATTAGAAAATAATTATTATTCCACTGATTTGTTTTCTTAAAAGCCATATCCTCTAAGTAGGTATACAGAGAGTTTTAAATAAAAAATGTGAGTACTTTCGACGCTTAGGTTCGGGGGGAGGAGGAGGTAGTTTGGGATGGGGATAACCAAGAGTGATGCCAAATTTATTTTCTCTGATAGACATCAGACCGACCCTATTTAATCGACATATAGACTTAAGCAATCCCCCCCCCCGCCCAACAAACCAATTTAGGTCCCAAAGTAGAAAACTGGTGTTTTCTAGGAATCCTGATCACCCTCCTCAAACTGCTCAATGTTTATAATTTTTGGTGAACTGGGAAAGGGTTATTCATTTAAACTTTTCTTCTGTAAAGTTTAATATTTTATTTAAGTTAAACTAAATCATAATTTACTTCACTACTGGGTATTACTAGGAAATAAAATTTATAATACATCTTTTTGATTATTTTTTTTTATTAAAAAAAATTCAAATAGAAAATACATATATATAAATAAATTTTGAAAAGATGTGTCTTAAGTGCAGTCTTGAAGGAATTAGCAGTTGAAATACTACGGATGTGTGATGGAAGGGAATTCCATTGTTTGGCTGCACGAAAAGAGAATGACCTTTCGCCAAATGTTTTAGTTCTTGTCTTAGGAACACAGAGAATGCGTGTAGCTGCAGAAGAGCGTTGCTGACGACTTGGTGAGTGTAACTTTGACAACAAGATTACACATTATCTTTAATGACCTTATTCCTTTTGTAGAGGTACTTGAAATTCCTTGAAGATCTATTTACCATCGAAAGAAAACAAAATAATTGCCAGCGATGAGTCAGACTTATCTCGCTTGTTTTAAACTGAAGCAGAACTCTTCTGAAGTATTGGGCAACACGTTTTTAACATAATTCTAGATCACATTAATTTTGAGCTATTTTTTAATTTTTTTCGCCATTGACGTGTTTAGAACTATTTCAGTGACCTTCCAAAAGTACTAAGATGAAATTATCTCCTTAAATCTGTTTAAGGCCTCTTACAATTACAAAATTGTGTTATTATTTTTACTCTAAAACACACACAGACACACACAGCTTGAACTTCAGTGGCATCAGAAAATTTTCAAGTTGTCGGGGCTCGAAGAGGCCAACATAGACATTATAGGTCATTGAACCAAAGAGGTCCTCATAGACAGTATAGGTCATTGAACCAAAGAGGTCCTCATAGACAGTATAGGTCATTGAACCAAAGAGGTCCTCATAGACAGTTTAGATCATTGAACCAAAGAGGTCCTCATAGACAGTTTAGGTCATTGAACCAAAGAGGTCCTCATAAACAGTTTAGGTCATTGAACCAAAGAGACCATCATAGATATTATAGGTCATTGAGTCATTGAACCAAAGAGGCCATCATAGACATTATAGGTCATTGAACCAAAGAGGCCATCATAGACATTATAGGTCATTGAACCAAAGAGGCCATCATATACATTATAGGTCATTGAACCAAAGAAGGCCATCATAGACATTATAGGTCATTGAACCAAAGAGGCCATCATAGACATTATAGGTCATTGAACCAAAGAGGCCATCATAGACATTATAGGTCATTGAACCAAAGAGACCATCATAAACATTTTAGGTCATTGAACCAAAGAGATCATCATAGACATTTTAGGTCATTGAACCAAAGAGGCCATCATAGACATTTTAGGTCACTGAACCAAAGAGATCCTCATCTGAACCTCTAATTGCCATGTTGTCATCCTTGTCACAGGCGATGTCGATTTCACGTCATTGTTTTTCCTAAAAAAATTAAACACTACGCAACGAAAGGTCAAACGTATGTGATGGTTACAGTTAGAGCAGGCGTTATCCTATTTACAAGACTCGAGTAGCCTGGACATTGTTATATTCATTTGTTAAAGCCTAAGTGTGACCTTAAATGTGTCAGTAAAACATGAACAAACACTTGGCTCTAGTTTTGTTGAATGGCATGATCTTTGGTTGCCTAAAGAAAATATAACACTTGAAATCACTGTAGAAACCACGTTCTTTAGTTGTCGATTAACATTAGGGTAATAATAATAATAACAATATCCCTTAGTGACCATGAAGGTCAATGGGAGCAAGTGAAGTAGCGTTCACAATTTTCATTGACCACTAACGAGCATGGGATTGTGTGGTTAGCACAATGCCCCGGGGGCCTTGCCAGATCCGCGGTTTCGAACCCGCGACACGAGTTCTTGCTGCGGTTCGGTAGTCCAGCTCGCTACAACGTAGACCACCGCGCCTCCTATCATTAGGGTAACTTTATTCAAAAAGCACTAACATCCATTCCATCAAAATACTCGTTAGTGTCTTGGCTGACTCATAACGGCTTAGTCGAATGTGAACAGTACTTACATTCCACCCTGATATGTTTAATTTGACCAGACAAAAAAAAACCCAGTAAAATGCTATCAATCTTATAACAGGTTCAAAAGCAAATGAATGACTATCAGAATTTATTACTGTTTGTATGAGTTGTTTTAAATTACTGATTTAGTTAACTGTTCTGAAAATATAACACATTTAAATAAATTACATATACGGAATGTAATACAATCACAACATGGTCTCGGGTGACATCCAAGACTGCAATAGTCTGGAACAACAAGACAATTTCAAAGGGTTGTCAAATAAAAATGTAAATCTTTTTCTCATGCATTCTGTTTGCCAGTTTTTCAAATCATAATTTATTTTCTTTAGCCGATTTAAAGTTCCCAAAGTTTAGAAAAACGAAATCTACATATTTTACAATTTTTACACCAAAAAAAAAATATAAAAAAAATAAATAAATAAAAAATAAAAAATAAAAGAAATAAAAAAACGCAATTAATAAATACTTTCCCTTGATCAAGCAACTAAAAAAATTAAAAGATAGTCAACATAAATTTAAGTGTCTTGGCAATCAATACGTTACATAGAGTTTCGGTGCAAATAACTGGAATTAGTTTAACAAGTCTGGAAAAGAAAATGTTTGATTCTGAATAGCAGTAACGAGTTGGAAGACTGTTTTCAAACCAACATATATTTTAACCTCTACTCTAATAGGCAGATATATAAGGGTATATTTGAAATAGTTGTTATTTAAAGCAGGCAAAGTATACCTCTGGCGTAATTTTAAAAAAATATATTTTAATCTTCACAGCTTGCAAGAAGCACAATAGTTGCTACGCGATCTCCTTGAATATTTATTTACTTGTATAATATAAATTTAATGTTCAAGGTCCATTCAAAATTTTAATTTGATAAGTGTTAATAATTATTTAGGTAACTTATTTTTATAATTTCCACAGCTTTCTTGTCTTGTTACTTTTGCGAGTTACTATTAATTTTAAATATTAATGGAATCTATCTATAAACGGCCAAGTAAAAAAACTATGGTTAGATGTAAAGGGCTTTGTGCTACTTTTACTTGGTCAACGATTCTATCTTGTCCCTCTACATCTACAACGTCATGAGTTTCAAATTTCCCGTTAAAAACGTATTTTTCCTATGTTCTAATCCATTGAAAATGGATATTTTGTATAACTAAAAATAAATTATGTCTTTAAAGATTAATATTTTTTCTTCTTTCATACTGAGAACTAATGTGTTGAAAAAGATTTTATACCTAAAAAGTAAAAATAAAAATTACGCTTGTATTATATTCTGAAAAACCTAAGCTCTTTCAAATACTTATTTTTAGAAAGTTAAGGTAGAGTATAAAAATCTGGAGCTAAAACTGTTACATATCATTCTACGAGATAACCTTTTGTTTATTGCCGTGTGTAAAACTTAGCAGTTTCAAGATGCTCAGTGGAATCGCTTTTGTTTCGAAACGGTAATTTTTAAAATTTGAAAAAAAGATTACAACAGAGCGGTTTCTATTCGTTAAAATGAATGAAAGCTTTATAACTCGTTTCTAATCGATTTATAATGTATAATTAAATCAACATTTAAATAGCCAACTTTGACAATCACTAATCAAATAAGAGGGAAAATAATACTTATCATGCTTATGCTTTAATAATCATATTTATACATTATTATCTATATTAAACGAAAGTCATGTAATTTCCGACTGGTAAACAAAACTAAATTATATATAATTGTCACAAACAAGAGGGCAAAAAATTGGGTATATAAAAGTAAATGAAATTATTTAGAATGAAGGTATTTTTAACATAGGCTATTTGCTCTTTAAAGTTATCTATATTGTCACACACAATTAGGTAGTTTCAATACACGGATTTACTTTTCATATAAAAAGTTATTAAGTCATTGAAGTTTCCATAAAGATCTTGAACGGCACAGCTAAATTTAACAAAAAACAAGCCTTTAAAAAAAGTTTCAGTTATTTTAAATAAAAGGAAACTTTTTTTTTTGCTTCAGTGTAAAAAACAAACAAACATTTGAAACAGGTCACACTATATAAAATTTATCGATTTGTGTTTTAACGTTTTGAAAAGATGTGGTATGAAGTTATTACTTTACATGAATTATGCTTTTAATTTCAGTCATTTCTTTTCAGAAGTTCGTTGTTGTGGACTCACTCTTCGTTGACTCTATCATAAGTCTTTTTTTTAATAAAAGCAATAAAAAAACTTGTATTATTACGAAGAGTATGTTGATATTTTATTCATACGTAATTTTTAAATTAAAATCTTGTATTGACAGAAGAATTATGAAAGCCACAGAAGTCCCAGTGATTCCGCTTGGTGACTTTACTTCAGCTGAAACGAGCATACAAACAGCTTCATCTTCAACGCTATCATCAAACCCCCGATATATTTACTCGGCGTTATCGCGAATGGCATAAACATCTTCGATTAATTAAATATTGACCTGAAAGACTGCATCAACATCTGCTTTTTCGTCCTCTCGTGTGCAGACCTGGCCAGTGTGATGACCTTGATTTTCCAGGAAATCTGTCATGCGCTGACGGATACTTTTGAAGAACAGTTTCACATTAGAGGAAATGATGTGGCTTTTCTGTTTGCTTTCTATTACGGCGCGTTTTACGACATTTTCCCAAGGGATCACGACTTGTATCGCCGTCCAGAGGTGTTGCTGTGTAGCGCTGCCTTTTCACTTCAAAAAACACGTTCACGGCAACACGAACCGCCTTCATCTCAACTTGCATTTCATTAATCGTCTTTTCAATTCATCTACCTATCCTGACCAATCAAGGGCTGCAGGAGATAGATTTCGCGAAAAAAATTCGACAGTATATCTAATATGGACGTCAGAAATAAGAAAGCAGCTTTTTCCTGTAGTAGGCATCATATCTTTGATATTTACCAACGCCTGTCAGTTCACTGTTATCTTCTGCTTGTTTGTTCTCGCTTCAAATCTGCGAGCATCATCAAGGTTCAGGAACTCGTCAAAGATGGTAAACCCGGGTCAACTGCCAAGAAATGACTGTATAGGTGATGAGCATAAACTGGGCTACAAGAGTTCTAAACACTATACAAAAACTCTTACAACAAACTCAGAAGCTGGTGGGAAATGTCTCCGTGTTCGTCACAAAATAACCGCAAAATTGGGGCAAATTCAGTTAATGTCCAGAAAAGAGCTGCAGGCCGCAAGATCGACAACCTTTGTGTCCTTCCTCTTTGTGTCCTTCCATTGTGTGTCCTTCCTCTTTGTGTCCTTCCTCTTTGTGTCCTTCCTATTTGTGTCCTTCCTATTTGTGTCCTTCCTCTTTGTGTCCCTCTTGTTTGTGTCGTGTAACATGTTCAAGCTACTAAACTACTACGTCATGATGACCATCCTGGATTACAGCCTGTACGGTCGATTCAGGAACACGTACTTTTTGGCCAATTTCTACAGGATTTGTTTGGAGTCCCTTCACATATCAGGCAACGTTTTCGTCTACCTGATGTTTAACACGCGGTTCAGGTCAACGCTGGTGTCCATTTGTACTGGCGGCGACTTGAAAAACACAGTTTGTGGCTGCTGTCGTGAGTTCGGTGACTCATGGGAACATTTTCATGAGTATTAAGTAAACATATAACATCTCATAACGTGTATTGTGTTTTAAAATTAACCTTTTTTTTCTTAACTCTTTATAAATTCAGAAAATATTTAAGGTTTTTAAATATTATTTCTTTTACACCAGCCGCTAACAGGTATTTGAAAATGAACTATCACAATCAAAATATGTTATTTAAATCGATAATTTCCTCTAACTTACGTGAGATTACCTCTTAGAACACGTCGAAGTCCACAGGCAATAGCCAAAGTTTATATATGTAAAACTATTTTCCAGTTACTTTACTGAAACCCTCAACATAACCTAAGCCATCTTCCCAAATTTTAAAATTATATCTACAAGTAGATTCATTTATTTATTGTCTTAAAATTGAGCGTTAAACAGCTGGATTACATCACTAGATCAATATATAATTATAACCACTTTAACAATCAAACAACTACGTATGTGGTCTTTAAAAAAAAAAATTCGTAGTTCTCTGAACGAGGGAACATAAAGGAATCAATTGGTTAGAGATTTCGCAAGAACTTATTTTCGCGACTCTGAAGAGCTAACGAGGTATTCTTTAGAACAGAAATTCTTGTCTATGCCTTCTATGGAAACCCATTATTGCAGACACCATGTTTTTTTTATATTATTTTTTTAAATAAAAAAAAAGGAGTTGTAAGTTGATTTATGTTGATATTTTTAAATATCCATTTTCATAGTATTTTAAAACCGTCATCTGAAAATTAGACATAAGAACTTATCCAGATAAGAAAATAATCAAAATATTTTAAACCAATATTAAGCTAACTAAAATAAAAATTTAACTCCTCTGGTATTTAAAATTTTTTAAAATTATAACTAATATAATTAGTAATGCATTTGCTTCTTAAATAAAAAAATGAAAAATATATCAAAAATGTTTTTAGCAAAAGTGAAAACAAAAAAGTTGTGAAGAGTTTTACTTTCCAATAAAAACATGATTTAACAAGATGGATGACAGCTGATTTGAATTAATTTTTTTTTCAAAAGCTCACTGTGCATCTTGACCATTAAATTCTTTTTAAATTAGCTTTAAGAATATTTGGGTTAATTAAAATTTTTAAAAAGTGAAATAGCGGTTACCGAGTGATTTCTGTGTATTGATGTTAAAATAATAATTGTGTTTACTACTGTAGCACAAAATTTGACTACTACCATCCAGTAACTACAACATAGACGTATATGTTATAGTCTTTTTACTCTGTTAATTGTTGAGAAAGGTTTTTGATCCGAATGTCTAAAGCTCTAATCAGTCGTTTGCTTCAACTTTCGTTATCGTGAAAGGAGGAGAGAGGAGTAATTAATTGTATATTTGTGCTTTTGTCTTAAATGAAAAAAATATTTAAAGGAAAGTAGTTTCTCAAGTGATCGGCATATCATTGATTCATTAGATTCAAGTCGCTAAAAATAAAAAATAAAAAGTTTATTTAAATTTTTATTTTCAAGTTGTTCTATTTTATTGTTTTAAAAAAGTTTGCAAAATGTTTACTTACTTTTTTTGTTGTGTCTACACCTAAAAAGTTAAAATCTAAATTAAAAATAGTGTAATCATTAACGTGAATTTATAATTTTAAAAAATATGATTCTCAAGAAAGTCTTTTAGACCTTCTTTCGCACCCAACCAAGCTAAAGCTAAAAAAAAAAGACAAGAAAAAAAAGAAACTCTTTGTGAGTGAATTTATTTTTCTTTTTTAACACATATCCGAGATTGTGTATTAATCATTTTTCAATGACGAAACAACCTGTGATAAGAAAAAAAAACGAAGTAGGATTAATTGGGAATAAATTAATGACTATGATATTATTGTGTTTTAAAAACTTACAGTTAAGTTTACATCACTAAAACCCTAAGTGGCATTTTGATGAATTTGCTGCTGTTTGCTCTTCAACGATGCCTGAATGGTCAAACTCTCCCGAAACCCTGGTACATA
The DNA here is from genome assembly GCA_002072015.1 of Radix auricularia. Lineage (NCBI taxonomy): Eukaryota > Metazoa > Mollusca > Gastropoda > Lymnaeidae > Radix > Radix auricularia. The sequence goes on along the minus strand of MUZC01000987.1, from coordinate 1,163,819 downwards.
ACAAAAATCTAGCGAAAGATTTCACAGAGTCGAAATGGTTGACATGACCTGACACCGAGCTCGCATTCATTTTGGGTTAACAATAAAGTTAACATAAATATTTATAAAATTATCATTTTTAGGTACCCCATTGAACCGGTCCGTTTACCGTCTGGTAGTTCCAGATGGAAACGAAATGCAGGGTCGGCTTTAGGCATAGGCATAGGCAAGCTAGGCAGCCACCTAGGATCTTCTATTAATGAAACGTTTATTAATATTGAGCTTTAACAATTTAATAAGTATTGCTATTAACTGGAAAACCAAAGTACGTTAAGTTTGTTTCATTAAATCTCTTGTTGCTGTTAATATATTAAAGTCACCTGAAAGAAATTAAATTATATATATTTTTATAAAAATGCTCTTCCAATTACGAAAACCTCTTTCAATATTTGTTTGCTTCTTGAAAAAAAAATATAATAAAACCTTCAATGGAAAAATTACTATTTTTATCATTTGAACCTGAAAAGTAATTTAACATTACAGACAAAATAATGAAAGGAAAAAAAAAAGTAAAACCAGAGAAAAAGAAATTTTAAATCGTTGACTGTATCTGAGTCTGGCTAAATGATTTTCAAAAAAGATGGTTGGTAGGAAGACATTTTTAAAATTTGTCCTTAAAATACAAGGATATGATTTTTAATCATTAATCGTACATATGGTAAATTAAAAACATCAAACCAGTGGCGTCACAACCGGGATGCGATGGGGGCGGGCCGCCTCGGGTGACACCATCAGGGGGGTGACACAAAAATGTAAAATTCTTTATGTTCCCGTTATTTGGCACTGGAAAACTCGGAGGAATTGAATGGGTTAAGTCATGAGGGGGTTAATACCATGAGCTATCGCCCCGGGTGACATCAACCCTGGTGACGCTTCTGCCTCAAACAACATTTTATTTTAAATTTGAATCGGCGGCACCAAGATTGTGGAGGAGCATACTGAAAGTTTTTAATAACTATGTCAATACGTTTTTTGTTAAAAATTTAATAGATTTTTATTATCGGTGCGCAACGGTTATACATGGATAGGATAGTGTTAGCGTTGCAAAAGAAGGCCATCATACCCATTATCACTATACTTGTTTTTTTTAAAAATTGTCTTAAAATATTCGAATAAGTATTATCTGAGCCTTATCTATAACTCTTTGATTGCCGCTCTCACTTTTAAACAAAATAAACTTCAGCTTCTTCCCATGTACTCACCATAGGCTTTAAATAGACATGCACACTATCGCATTCAATAGCTATCTAGCTTGTCAGTGGCAACATCCGGTCTTGTTTTTTAAAAAAAAAAACTAGACACAAAACTTCATCCTGTTTAGGGCTAACATTTTGTGAGATCAATCAGAAAGCCTTTAATGTTTTGGCGTCAATTTCTAACAGCTCTACGCTTAATTTATTGCTAATATGGCAACCCCATTTCCCTTTCACGTGATTGTTGACCTAGAAAGAGAATATAATTAGTAATTAGTAATGGTCCATTCATCTATTACGTCAGTTTTAGAAACTTAACATGACAAGTTTTGTTTACTCATATTGAATACAAAACTTTACCTTATTTTAAACGACCGATATTTTGTTTTTAAAAATCCTATAGAATCTAAGTGAATACTTTACTTCACAAGTGGGGATAATTTTATCCACTCTGTTACGTACACCATTGACAACCCATTCAGATCGTCAACTTGAGACCGTGCCTGATCAAACAAGATCTCGGTGATTCGCTCCATAAACCTCCGATGTTCAGAAGGATAATTGTACTCACGTTTCACAAAGACACTCGTCATCACAAGGTTGGTCATCAAATGACCACATTTTCTCGTCTGGAGTTATCTAGCTGAAACCAACTGAAGTGGGTTTTTTTTCTAAATAACAATAGAAATATTTCTTTGTTGACTTCTTTATCGCCGGCGTCATCGATCAGATTTCATTCTTTCTCCAAAGGAATCTCTCATGACGCAAAGGTCAATGGCATTAACTATGAAATCTGTTGTTGACGGCGTCTTTAGAGCAATCTTATCTAGTAACGCTGCGATACTGATATTACTATATATTATGACTATAGACGATGATCTAAGGAAATCTGTGTGGAAAATTGAACGATAACGTCAATTAAAATAATACGTGGTAGTTTCACATTCACTCTTATTCGCCAGGATATCTATATATTGTATATCTGTTATTATTCTTAAGATGAATGTGCCCCCCTATGAATCAGTCTCTGATATCTTTTCTTAATAATTTCAATCACATTTAAAATATCTTCAGGTAAAATGTTCGTTGTCGGGCTAACGAAACTGTTCTAAGTTTATTACGTCCCAGTAACTACAACATCATAGATGATGTACATGAGTTTACTAAAACACATTTTGTTAATGTTTTTTTCTTTTTTAAAAGCTTTATTTCCCCAAATCTTTGGTGGAACGAAACATATTTATAGTGCAGAAATAGTTTTTTTAAATAAGTTGAGAAGAATCCATCAGTTTACAGAGAGTTAATATTTTGTTCACCAAAATCTCTATAACGTTTACATTTTGCTTTTCAAAATACCAACTAAACTTGTCTATCATAGAAATGTTTACTCCATACCATACTCTGCATGATAATTACCAAACTTTTCTCAACGTTATCTCATCAACAATTATTTCTTATAATATTTTCCCAATCTCACCCAAACTAATATTATCTCTTATCAGTTGCCATAAATGTGTTTACGTTTAGATTTACCGTAACAACGTAACAGTAAGAATATTTTTGACTATTAAGTTGATTTATATTTCAGTATTTACTTAACAATAACAATAGCGTGAATTTATAATTCAAACGTTTTTTCAGGCCTTGACATTTTCTTTTAAAAGGTAAACAAGAAATTAATAACAATTGTAAAGAAAAAGTGACTGTTCTGTGTGATATGTGCATTATTCGTTTGTTTCAACTGCTGTAATTCCAACATTTCATACCTTTTTCTTTTAAAAAGAAGGAATTTCGGAGAAAGATAAAAATGACATTTGAATGATAAATTTCCATTGATGAGTTTTGCTATTAAATAATAATTATGTACTCAATTTCAACTATCAAAAATACCTACTTATAATGGCAAGACACAAACCAACATTAAGGGTTCAAAATATGCGACACACAATTGTGGATATAAATTACTAACAAACAGTGGATACAAGAAATTTCAAACAATGGAGACTAGAAGTTACAGGCAATGATTGCAAGAAACCAGCAACAGTATTCGCTAGAAACAACAATGATGGTTAGGAATGAGCAACATAATTTGAAACTGATTATGATGAACAGGAATGAATCACTAACGATGTAGCATCGAGAAAGGAAATTCTATCTGAACTAGTTACTTGAAAAAACATACATTAAAGTATAGCATTCTAAAATATAATTGCACTTAATATTATCACCGCCTTACCCATAGAGAACGGAAATTTTTTCTCTACACCAATGAACTAAGTGTCATCTTCAAACACATATTTAATGCTTATCTGTTAAATTTCTCTTTATAATAAAGAATCTTTTATGCAAAAAACACTCTTAGGGTACTTTTAGGACTTCTTATCAAGACATTTGATTAGGGTTGTATTGTATGTTATTTTAATTTAAATGATTGTTACCAAAGAATTTTGTCCATTTTTAAAACAAAGCCACAATAAAATTTCTCGAAAATGGTCGCCCCCCCCCCCC
>MUZC01000987.1:1139983-1159932 GCA_002072015.1 Radix auricularia | reverse complement strand
AAAAAAAAAAAAAAGAAAAAAAAAAGAAGCATTAGCAAAGAAATAAGCTCCATTCAATGTATGCTTAAAATATTTCATAAACGAATATTTTAAAGGTACTCTACACAAATTCTATATTTAAAGGATAGCATCCGCAATTTAGAACAAAAACGAAAAGCATGAAGACTGTATTATCCATTTCTTTCTTACCTAGCTGCCATTGTATGCACATGTCATTACGAAACTTTCTTGTGATATCACAAGATTGATTTGTAACTTAAGCCTTAAATTTAACAAAAATATGTTAAAAGATACAGACTTGTAATACACGCGCGCTGGTTGGTGTGTCACTCGTTGATTATAGTCGTAAACTCTACCTTCTCACACAATTGCACTATTTTCTTTTGTGTTCTAATCGTTAATCGCAGAATAGGCAAATTACCTCTTATAGAAATAACGAAATCAGCACGATTTCGACTTGTAACAATAAGGAAACATTAATTTAGTACAAGCAGATGGGGGGTTTCCCACAGCTTGAGATACAAATTAGTATTTTCCTCCCTTAATCCTGTTTGATTCTCGTCATTGTTTGCAAACTATATTCTTTGTAGTATTTTAAAAATCAACTTTTCTACAACTTTTTTCGGTTTTTGTTAAGAACGACTAAAGTTATTCAGTGGATTAACCATGCCATTTTTTTAGCATTGAGCTCTTTTTTTACAACGGGTGGTGGCGATACTGTTCACCTCGTGCGATGTATTGTAAAGTCTCGTCCTAGATTTAATGTATTCAATTTCTCCTCAATTTAAGATACAAAAGAAGACATGCGTATGTGTAAACATTTAAATTTTCTATTGACATCAATCACTTCTCCTGGCAACAACGGTTCTAATTTTGTGAAACAATCATCATTGCCGTCCTGAATTACAATACATTGTATGCGACATGCATTATTTGTCCTCTATTAAATCTGTATTCCGAGCACCTTCAGAGTATTTATTTGACTTCCAAACTATTGACAGGTAAGCGACAATTTCCTTCTATATAGCATTGCTCCAAATCTCAGGCACATTTTCTTTCATTGTTTCTCCATGCAAGTGTTGGATACACTATTATCGCAAGGCTTCTTTGTGTTTTCACCAAGTATGAGGCGGCCAGATAAAGTACTAACACATTTTCTTGGGTTTAAATTTAATTTAAATTTTTTAAACCAAATATCAAATCTTGACTCTTTTAAACAGACCAGAAAGAGCAGCTTCTAATGAACTATAAAAAGTAAGCCAAAAACAGGTACTTAATAAATTTGTTTTGGGAATTAAAAAGACTCTCTAAATCTCTAGATACTTGTGTTGGTGATAACGCATTGTTCGTCTAGCCAGCAAACATATTCTAACAATTTTGCACTGATGGGGATTTCTTTACAGACAGTTTCGTCAAGCAGATTCAGTAAATATAAAGTTTGTGCACCATGGCCACCATTGTATTGTCACTATTTTTAAATCTACTTTATTGATCAAAAGAGAACAAAATAAATGGTTAATTTGAATGTCAACAATTGCAACCACATATATTTAAGTGGTGCAAATGCCTTTATAAACATTTTTAAAAAAAAAACACTATTTTTAAATAGAAATACATGCAAGTCAAAATTAAATGAGTGGCTTTTACCGCACATTTTTTATATCATTCTTTGAATATGGCAAAAATACCTATAAAAGAATTAAACACAAAGACATATTTATATAACTGTGTCGAAATCCCCGCCTCCACTAACATACAGAGTAGCTTTATTTAAATTTTTTAAAAATTTGGGATTTGTGTTGTAATTACTATTTGTTAATGTATTTTATTAAAAAATGTGTGACATTTAAAAAAAAAAAAGTAAACATCAATTGTTAAAAATAAACATGTGTCTAAAAATGTATTTCAGAATTAAATGAAAATAACTGCACGGCCGTTCACTTGATCTCTAACATTGATCTGAGTCGCAGTGAGACTTCATCACGCCACTGTTCCCTGTGATTCGCAGTGAGACTTCATCACGCCACTGTTCCCTGTGAGTCGCAGTGAGACTTCATCACGCCACTGTTCACTGTGGGGAGGTATTTTATTTTGTGAAGGCGAGACCATATATTCTGGACAGCCATGAATGTCACGGTAACAACAACGGTTGCACTCAGTGATCTGGTCTCAACAGAGGTGGTTTACTTCCACATCTTCGTCATCGGCATCATCATCAAACCACCGATATATTTATTCGGCATCATCGCGAATCTCATCAACATCTCGGTATATTTGAAGATCGGACTGAGAGACTGCATCAACATCTGTTTCTTCATCCTCTCGTGCGCAGACTTAATCAGCGTGCTGCTATTGACACTTGATGATATTTCTCACTGGCTGACGGACACTTTTGTAGAAGTGTTTCACATTAGGGGTAAAACTGTAGCTTTCCTCGTAGCGTTTTATTACGGCGCCATTTACGACATCTCCCAGGGGATCACTACTTTCATTGCGGTACAAAAATGCTGGTGTGTAGCGCTGCCATTTAGATTCAAAGGCACTTTTACGGCGACCCGAACAGCTTATATCTTAACAGGGATTTCCCTGACAGTCTTTTCTATCCACCTGCCAGTCTTGACCACGCAAGGTACTACGCCATTAGTGTCAACCGACAAAAATACGACAGTACTTATACTATGGTTCGCTGACATCAGAAAACAGCTTTTTCCTATCGTGGGTATCGTTTCGCTAATATTCACAAACTTCTGTCAATTCACAGTGATTTTTTGCTTGTTTATTCTTGCGTCGAGACTTCGAGCGTCATCAAAGTTCAGGAAATCTTCAACGATGGTAAGCAAGGATCAACAACCGACAAATTCTGATATCAAAGATATCGAAACTAAAGCCGGGGACGAGAAGAAAATACATTCATCTATAGGAAGCGATAATTTTTATCGCAATGTTTCCAAGAGCCATTCGGTCAAGCTAAGTAAATCAAAACGCAAGGACAAGCAGACAGCGCCCCAACAGGCCAACACGGTGTCAGGAAAAGAGCTACAGGCCATCAAGTCCACGACTTTCGTGTCCATCCTGTTTGTGTCGTTCAACACGTTCAAGCTGTTAAACTACTACGTCATATTGTTCGTCCCGGAGTACACACTGTTTGGTCGTTTGAACAACGTCTATATTATGTCTAATAACTACAGGTTAGTTTTAGAAGCCCTGCACATCGCTTGCAACGTGTTTGTCTACCTCAAGTTCAACTCAAAGTTTAGGTCAATCGTGGTTTCATGTTGCGAGAATTTCTACTTGCGGCTTGCTTCCTGCATAGGTAGAGCGTCTCATCGTTGAGATTTTGTCGAGTCTCATCAAAGAAACAAAACAAAAGAAAAAAATATATCGTTCTTAAGTGACTGTAAACATAAACATTTGTTTTCATTTTAATTTTTAAATGTATATTTATTGTAAAACAAACAAAAAATTGTACGAGGAAAATTTTAAAAAAGAAAATAAAGGATTAAAACAGTATACCACTAAGTATTTTCATTTTTTAACTTCTTTTAATCGTTACTTGATTTTAAATAAAACATTGTCCAATTACATTCATGTAAAACAAACAACTCAACTCAAATAAGAATCTCTTTAAATAATCTCAGTTTCCATCTACACTTTTAAAAAAAAATCACAAAAACAACAACAGGAAATTATTTTTGATGATATGACTCCACCATTAAACATGTGATAGGTAGCAGACGAAATATTTATTACTGTTTATACAATTATCATATTTTGTTAATGGAAGCGTTTGTTAGTTTCGTTGTATTAAAAGTTCACAATTATTGACTTCGTGTACTTCTTTCCTTGATTTCACATGTACAGGCGTAAATGAAATAAATTCTAGAGTAAAACAACTCGAGACAACGGATCTTTTAAATCAAAACTAGTATTAGACAACATTTTAGATAACTATAGTTGGACAACATATTCCAGTAAATAATGGTGTTTTTAACAATTTAAAGCATAAACATTTGTAAAACTGTTTTCGTATGTAATGAGTTTTTGTTAAAAGAACCAAATTCCGTGAACTAATAGTATGTATGGGCTGTGTTTGTAAAGCAATTAAAAGTGGTTTACAATGAGACTGACTAACAGGCTTTTTAAGTATATTATTGTTTTTATTTGTAAGGTGTAAAAGTGCATTTTATGTGTAAAAAAATAGAATACAATTACAGCGGTTATAGAGACTTTAAAAATATCTTCCGTCATTAGAAATTACTACAAATTGAAATAGAAAAAATGTTGTATTTATACTATATGCTTTACAATTATATGTTTTTAAATAAATAATTTTAAAATCAAAAGTGGGTTTCTGTCTGACGCAAAATTTTCAAAACATTTTTGACATCACATTCAATTCTTTTTCAAAGTGGAAGAAAAATACATCAAACATTTTATTATAGTGCGTCTTCAAATTTCATACACATAACAGCAAATAAATCAATATCCACTTAAGAATTCAACAAATGGTCATCGATGTTTGCCATCTTTTAATTGGATCATATATGGTACTAAAAATTTACCTATAGCTACCATTTTCTTTATAATTCAATGTAATCGCTAAAATTAATAACGCCATTCAAATAATTATCTAAAACTTGAACCTCTCTATAAAAATATCGCCTTTAAATAAACATAATGTTTTAAATGACTCATAACAGATTTTCGTAGAAGGTCCTTAACGCTTCCATTTGAATTTACTAGTGGCTTGGGGGGCTTTCTTAGCGTTAGTAATTTGCATGGGTTCGATCCCGCGCACCTCAGATTGTGAGACGAGCGCTATTGACCTCACTATCCAGCCGCTCTACAACATATGCAATATATAAACTACCAATGACAATCTGCAATTGAAGTATTAAGAGTTGTACACAAATATATGTTTTTGTAAATTAATTAGTTAGTTTTGCATATAAAAATTAATCCATCAATAAATATTTATTTTATTCAACATCATGCGCAACCAACGATATATGATCTTCCAAAAGGTTGATAAAAACAATTTGCACTTGGTGGTGTATTTAACAATTTTTTTTTCCCAACGCACGTGATGTAATCATCATCATCTCCTAGCACAGAACACAAGACTTGATATCTTCTTTCTTGACTCCTAGCAAAGAACACAAGAGTTGATGTCTTCTTTCTTGACTCCTAGCACAGAACACAAGAGTTGATGTCTTCTTTCTTGACTCCTAGCACAGAACACAAGAGTTGATGTCTTCTTTCTTGACTCGCTAATACTTCTACATGGTGTCAGATGGACCGACTCCAACCACCACAACCACTGGAGCTAAATGGAATTATTGCTGATTTCTGGAAGAGATTTAAGCAGTCCCTCCAGACATACAAGATAGCCAATGGACTCGACACAAAAAGCAAAGAAGTGTAGAGCATGACACTGCTGCACGTAATAGGCCATAAGCAGTGGAAGTGTATAATACATTCCAATGGACAGGACAGGGATGTGACGATTGTGGCACAGATTTTTATTCAGTGAAGTGTTTAAGTAAATACGAGAGTTATTATTTGCCCATGGTATTCTCCAGATTTAAGATATCAAAGTGAGTAAGAAAGTTTCGATAGTTTCATAACAGACCTGAAACTAAAATCTTAGTCTATTGAATTTGAAAATTTGACAGAGTCGCTGATAAAGGAGACAGAATTGTGGCTGGTGTGAAAAATGAATACTTCAGAACAAGGTTACTGATTGAATTAGACTTGAATTTAAACAAGGTTAAAATTATATGCAGAGTGGCTGAGACATCGGAATGGCAACTCAAAGCTTTGAATGACGAATGGAATTAACATGCATGCGAGAAATCAAGTGTGCACATGTCAACACGTTAACATGTCGAGCAAGTTGTGAGGTTAAGTTGGCACATGCCAAAACGTTAACATGTCGAGCAAGTTGTGAGGTCAAGTTGGCACATGTCAACACGTTAACATGTCGAGCAAGCTGTGAGGTCAAGTTGGCACATGTCAACACGTTAACATGTCGAGCAAGTTGTGAGGTCATGTTGGCACATGTCAACACGTTAACATGTCGAGCAAGTTGTGAGGTCAAGTGTGCACATGTCAACACGTTAACATGTCGAGCAAGTTGTGATGTCAAGTTGGCACATGTCAACACGTTAACATGTCAAGCAAGCTGTGAGGTCAAGTATACACTTGAAATCAGGGAAGTGTAAATATTGTGTCAAAACATGAAGCATGAAAATGTCCTGTTTATGGAAAATTATGCCACAACTGTGGAAAATTGAATAATTTGTCTACAGTATGCAAATCAAAGCGAGTAAAAGTTGTCAATCGTCAAAAAGAAAAGATAAGGTTGAGTACAGTCAAGAGACATTCTGCCCAGGAGGTGTGTCCACGAAACAATGAACATGAATGGAAAGCAGTGGTCACGCTTGAGCAGAGACAAATAAAATTCAAACTGAATACTGGAGGACTATTAAACACACTGCCAAACAGATTGTTTCGTCAACGTTAAAAGAGAAGCATTCAAAAATCACCAGCAAGGCTTACCGCATACAGTGCCTAAACATATGGTTCCTTAACATTGTCATTCAAAGAGAACATGATCAATTACTCAGACCCCAAAGGGTTGAAGCCTCGTTTCTTGAAACAACTACTTCTACACCTCGTATGGCAGCCGTGGAAGTCAGTTCAACTTGCATTCTGAATAGATGGATCGCTCAAATCTTCAAGTGTATTGAAAACATGACGGAAGAAATTATTTGTGAAAAATAATAAACCTAAAATTTTCAACTGGTGTTCAGATTTTAATTCATTAAATTGTTAATTGAAAATTAAAAAGCGTATATTAGTTTAGCAATTTACTTTTAAACATTATGAAAGACAACCTTCGTTTATTGAATACATTTTTACCTTTACGGTAATACAAAAGGAATAATGTAAACTTAAATAAGGAAAATTGTAATAATCTATAGAGAAATTAATTCTAAATTGAGAATACAAAACAAAGATAATCTAATACAACACTCAGACAGACATGGGGATTTAAACACTTTTCTTATTTAGTAAACAAAAAGAAACATACACAAATTCTCGTTCTTCCCGTCCGGAATTCGGACGTTGAAGGGGTTGACAGTGGAGACCAGGAAAACCAAAACATAAACGTTTAAAACTGTACTAAAACTCACGACTATACATCAACTATGGATAAGCGTAGTACGCAATAATCATCTGTATAGAATCAGCGTCTGTAAAAATAATTTTAAAAAAAGAGAAGACAATCCACTACAAAGAATCATGTATTACCAAAGTTAACAAAAATCAGTTTGAAATAAACACACTCCTATTAAAATGAGCACAAACTCCTTTTGAAATTAACAAATCCTAGATAAAATTAAAACCATCTCCAAAACATTAAAAAAATTATGTTAAGTAAAATATAATGCAAAGAAATTTTACATACTTTAAAAACATTTCATTAAATGAATTATATTCATTAAAAATCAGAACAAACTCCAATACATTAATACTTTCCTTGTTTGAAAAACTGACTTCCTTATAACACACACACACACACACACACACACACACACACACACACACATGCAATTTCAGCTAATTTCTATGAAAACAGGGTCTTTCTAAAACTATTTACAAATTCCTAATTTACCAGCCAAACGATGAAACAACCTGTTTCATCTCCGCTTTTTATAAACATAAAAAATAAATCTTATATTCTATTCACAAATTCAATAATTGCACCTTTTAAATAAACAATTATCTTTTGATACATTTTAGATCAATGTTTCTCAAACTTGCTTGGGTAACGACACACTAACAAATTAGAGAATTTTCGCGACATAAACAAAAATTAACTAATTTTATTAGAAACATATTTTTTTTTTTTGTTACATTTCACTGTGATTTATCAGTGTCATGGAATTTTTCTTTTGAGTAGAAAATGTTTATAAAAAACTTGTCCATGGTAAAATTGAAAAGTTTATTTCTGAAAATAAAAAAACATAAAAATCTTGCAAATATTTTTAACTTACTTCTAAATTCTAAACGAGACTCAACAAAACTTGCATGTTGAAAAAAATATTTCTTTTATAAATTTAATAATATAGCTTTGTGGCTGGTCCGCGGGAGGTTGACATGGAGGCGAAGCGTGAATTGAATGAACCTGATAGAGTTACTGTTAGACCGTAACATTAATACTTAAAGTTTTATTCTAATTACAATTGATATTTTCACTGGAAGTTTATGAACTAACGATTCGTTTTCAATTCAATAAATTTCATCATCAAAATACACTTTTACTTCTAAGGCAACGGTTCACATAAACTGGGATGCAGTAATTATTGAAGTATTATTTACCACATAAACTAATTAAGCCAGCATTTTAAGCAATTAAGATAAAATTATGTTAACTTGCTTAAAATGCCGGCTTAACCTACTTTAAAATAATACTTTAAAGTTCAATCTCTTACCGAATGAAAAATACACCGCTAGAGTGATTGAAAAAAAGAAAATGGCGTACCCAGACGCCAACCGAATCTAACATCCTGCCTCGCGCCAAACACACGTGATTACTGATTATGTTGTTGATTTATTTAACAAACATTTTGTTTCGCTTTATTTTAAAATGTCATAATAACTTCAAAGCTCAGAACCCTACCAATTTGAAATACTTTTACTAAATCTCGCGACACACCTGGAAATCTCTGAAGATATACTAACTTGTCGAGAAACAATGTTTTAGATTATCACTAACCCTTTTTTCCCCATTACGTTTTCACCCAGTTTATTCCGAACCTAAGTTGATTTTTTGTTAAATTGTCTGAAGTTTAACACATAATAACAAATGAAATGTATTATCAATTTTTGTTTGTAAAAACAGAGAACACTTTAAAAAAAATATTTAAATAATTCTCCTATAAATGGGAATGCTTTTATTCCTTATCTTATCTTAGATATACAGACGCTCCTTCTATGCAGAAGATAATTGCGTCCACAGACCATGAGAGCTGATCTGTTGGCAAGTGATGCAGCGGTCACAGGCCACTGCTATAAGGGTTCCACGCATTACCCAGCCGCCTAACTATTGTCTAGTTAGGTACCCATTCAGAGCTGGGTGACTCGGGGACTCCTTAGGCACCGGGAACAAATCCTCGCCTTCGCGTGGATTCGAACTCGTGGTCATCGGTACGCCAGTCGAGCGCGCTACCACTCGACCACCGCGTCCATGATAAGATATAACGTTTAAATCATCGCAAAAAGTTAATGCAATGAAACAATATCGTCACCCACTTTTGTTCCTAGCCAGAAGACCATATTCTGTATTTTGATTATTCGGGCTGAATAAGTTTTCAAACTTTAAGCACATTGGATACACGAGTGTGAATCAACATTCGAGTACCCGTTAAAAACGTCAACTTCGTTTCTCTGCCAAGGTACCACCGATCAAATGTTTCAATGTCAAATAACTAATGTCGTTTGTCCACTTAAACGCGGCCATATGAGAAATAGATAATGTGAACACAATTAAATGGTCTAAGAGGCGATCTGCGAAAATGCTTTGATAAGAATCATCATTTAGATACACTATTACTTAAGCTACATAAAAGCGTTTGATAATGTTTAACACACTTGTTTAATTAAAAATGATTACATCCTTTGGTATATATAGTACCAAAAATAATTTGTTACAATATTTAACTTTAGGTAGAGAGCGAGCTGTACTAATTTATAGGAAAAAAAAACAAACAGCACCAACTACTGGAAAATCACAAAGAAATATCCAAGGCCCAATGTTTAATTCTATTTTTCTAAAAGATCTAACTAGGAACATCTTAATTAGCAACACAAGTTACGTAATTTGCTTATGATCTTATAATCCATGGATAGCGACATTCTACAAAAAAGACAAAGATACATTTTTAAAATATTAACTATTTGCAATATGTCTATCCGTCCAGAAAAGTGTTAGTAGTAAGAGTTTTAAAATGAGCTATTTTTCTGAAGGAATACAACTTATCCAAACTAAGGATTCAAACTACTGAGTATTAATAATAAATGGGGTATTTTCATTTAACCCCCACCTAAGTGAAACAAAAAGAAACTTTGAAACTTGAAATGCTGCTTACTTAGGTGAGAATTGTCCTAATAAATACACATTTTGTATTGGATCCATCCTCCAAAGCAAACATAAATAAACAAAATACAGCTTCTAAAAAGATCTTTCAGATTCATTACTGGTGAATATTTAAAATTGTCAAGTGTAAAACCATTATTTCAATAATTAAATATAGAAACACTAGGGGACAGAACAAAGGCAAAATAGTTACATTCCATGTGAAAATTAATTCTAACTTTGGAAACACAACACAGAGATAATCTAAGGACAAAGAATTTGAAAACACGTCTCTTAATCCCCATGCAAGAAAAAACCAAACTTCTCGTTCTTTACGTGTGGAATTCGAACATAGAATGGGTTGCCTGGTAAATTAAAATAAACCAACACATTATAACATTAAAAGTCTAATAAAAAATGTACAAACAGGTATGAATTGCCGATGAATGTAGGATGCAATAATCGTCTTTTTAAAAGGAATGTCTGAAATAGATAACAAACGATATTTAGTCTAAAAAAAACATTTATGATGAAAACAGTTATTTAACAGCCATTTCCTTTGTGTCGGGCAATTCTTTTTTTCTTATTTTAGAGGTGGGCGTCAAAATAAATGATCCATTGGATGTTTTTTTAAAACCACAATTAACTCAAGTCTTGATATATATATTTATATAAGAAAAACATATAGGAAAAATTGAAACAGTTGTTAGATCGCCTTCATCTAGTTGGACGCATATAATTTGTAAATTAATTTTAGAGAATTATTGGATAATTTCTACACATGTATATGCTTGTCTTATATTATATGTCATTGGAAATCACAATTAATAATCTGCTCCAAAACAGATAGCCACAAAAAAAATCATGTTAAGCCTGGTCCCTTTTGGAACTCAGGACGTGTTAGCGCATTTTCGTATTATGTATCAGTACTTATGTTAGATATCAGCATTATGTAGTTATCAGTAATTGTGTTTAGATTTTAGACATATTTTTATGAATTTTCTTGTGTAATGAATATACCTGACATTTTTAAATTTAAAAGTCATTTCTTTACATTTTAAAATTTTTTATTTTCTCTTTAATCTAACTACAAGTCACCACAAATGATGACGTAAAAGTCTCTAAACCTTTACACATATTCTAATGACGTCAACTAAAAAAAACAACTAATTCTTTTGCACGCCTTCGCACCTCTCTTGAATGCTTGAAAAATGCTCTATTCGACTTCCGGCAATGGCGGCCGTTCCCTGTGCCAGTGTTAACTCTCGATTCGCAAAGTTTTTTGGTAGTTTTAACGGGGTTTTTTAACGGATCGAGTAACTGAGTGTTGATGCACCAATGGCAGGTCAGGACATACAAAAAACATATATACATCATGGGTCTATGACTTATGGATCCTGTGATCAGGGTGATGACAGACGGACAAAACGGGTGCAATAGCGATTTCGACATCTCGAAAATGCGCTAAAAAAGGTTTTAAATTGCTGTGTAACTTTATCTTTGGTTTTATAATTTTATAAATTTTGGTAGACTGAAGATTCAGTTTATTGGACACAAGCGTCCAACGAAATGAAGCTATAGCGATTCATGTTGACACACGCGTACAACGAAATGAAGGTATAGCCATTTAATGAAATGAAGCTATAGCGTTCATGTTGACACACGCGTACAACTAAATGTGGGTATAACAATGCATGTTGACACACGCGTACAACTAAATGTGGGTATAGCGATTCATGTTGACACACTCGTACAACTAAATGTGGGTATAGCGATTCATGTTGACACACGCGTACAACTAAATGTGGGTATAGCGATTCATGTTGACACACGCGTACAACTAAATGTGGGTATAGCGAATCATGTTGACACACGCGTACAACTAAATGTGGGTATAGCGATTCATGTTGACACACGCGTACAACTAAATGTGGGTATAGCGATTCATGTTGACACACGGGTACAACGATTCATATTGATACAAGCGTACATCTAAATGTGGGTATAGCGATTCATGTTGACACACGCGAACAACTAAATGTGGGTATAGCGATTCATGTTGACATAGGCGTACAACGATTCATATTGATACAAGCGTACAACTAAATGTGGGTATAGCGATTATGTTGACACACGCGTACAACTAAATGTGGGTATTGCGATTCATGTTGACACACGCGTACAACTAAATGTGGGTATAACGATTCATGTTGACACACGCGTACAACGATTCATATTGATACAAGCGTACAACTAAATGTGGGTATAGCGATTCATGTTGACACACGCGTACAACTAAATGTGGGTATAGCGATTCATGTTGACACACGCGTACAACTAAATGGGGGTATAGCGATTCATGTTGACACACGCGTACAACTAAATGGGTGTATAGCGATTCATGTTGACACACGCGTACAACTAAATGTGGGTATAACGATTCATGTTGACACACGCGTACAACTAAATGTGGGTATAGCGATTCATGTTGACACACTCGTACAACTAAATTTGGGTATAGCGATTCATGTTGACACACGCGTACAACTAAATGTGGGTATAGCGATTCATGTTGACACACGCGTACAACTTAATGTGGGTATAGCGAATCATGTTGACACACGCGTACAACTAAAAGTGGGTATAGCGATTCATGTTGACCCACGCGTACAACTAAATGTGGGTATAGCGATTCATGTTGACACACGCGTACAACTAAATGTGGGTATAGCGATTCATGTTGACACAAGCGTACAACTAAATGTGGGTATAGCGATTCATGTTGACACACGCGTACAACTAAATGTGGGTATAGCGATTCATGTTGTGGGCTCGATATTGTCACTTCTTTTCAGGGGACAACATGTCGGCCATTCTTTTAAAAAAAAAAAAATTCTCAAAGAGGTTTCGTTGTTGTCCAATATAAAATTAATAGTTAAAGCGCTGCGTTGAGTTTTAAATTCAAAATAAAAATTTGTTCTGAAATATTATGTGAAACAAATGCGTCATAACTTGAGTTTACATGAGAGACTAAGTCGATGTCAAGAAAATTTTAAGCTACGAAAGAATTGAATTTTGGAGCGGAATTCTTGCATGCCATTTGCATCCTTTTAGTTAAAACGTTTTATGATCTTTGATTATCGAGATTTTTTAGGTTTGATATTTGATTGAAAAAGAAGCACTAGGGTATACCTTGATTTACTAGACAACACTCGAAATTTTCGTAGATCGTAAATTTTATTGAAGAGATAACACCATATCCTATCTTTAAATTAGTATATGGTATTAGATCTGAACTTTGACAGAAGATGCTGCCCTAGACCTTGTCAGTATAATTTCGTTGAATCTTTAGATTAGTATATAGTACTAGATCTGACCTTTGATATAAGAGGCTACCCTAGACCTTGTCTGATTTTTTTTCGTTGATAAAAAAGGAAGGAAAAAAAAGCAAGCTATGATGTGTTATTAAAATAATACACCATATTGAAGCATAGGAGTATAGCTTATTTATGTTTGAAGATTTATCAAAATATACTATTGCATTATTGAAAAGACAGAACAAAAGCGGCTATTTCCCACTTAAAATAAAATAAATAGTTGACCAGGCCAGGAACTCTCGAACGTAAGAGCTAGCTATAAAAAAACATAGGACACAGTGAGAGCCTTACAATCTAGAATGGGTTAAAGATACAATAATTTGTGCAATCATCCACGTATGCTGATTGTATACTAAAATTTAGTTGGTATTTATTCAAAGAAATTACACATAGCTTGTAATTTATTTTCAACAATATTGCAATCTTCTTGTTTTATTTCTCATCACGGTAATTTAAGTACATATTATGTAATTTAGTATCAGCACTTTCGAAGCATGTTTACTTAAGGGAAAAAAAATGCGGGAAAGGATAATTGAATATATTTCACAACCTATGCCTCATTTATTAAGGCGGGTTTTTAACAATCCAAATGTGTATTATTTCAAAATGTGTATTATTTCGTGAATACATTTTTTGAAGGCTGGTTTCCGTGGTCGCATGTCAATATTCTTTGTGCGCATGCCATGCGCGGGGACGCCGACCCAACAGGCGCTCAATTTTAGGACATGTTTCTAACATCGATATCAGGTGAACGTCTGCTAACGTGTCGGTGAACCACGATGCGCCCAACACTCAGGCAGCCTCGGGGTTCTCTCCTGCGTGTTTCAAGCACACCTCAAAGGTTAAAGCACTCGAAAGTCAAACCCCGCCACGTTGAACCGTTGTACTATCTCCTCTGCTCATGGCTGCTTGGCGTGTGCTCGTACTGCCTCAGAATCTCGACTGCAGCGAGACGAGTTGTAACAGATTGGTTTTGGTGGCTTGTGGCGTGCCACATGAGCTTACCCTTCTAGAATAAATATTATAGGGGAACAATTATTAGTTAGAAAATTATAAGTGTTTTTATAGGGCTCAGAAACTGAAATAACGAAATATCTTGAGATAAAATTGTCCATTAATAAAAAAAAATATACCCCTACAGTCGCTGAGTATGTTTGAGAAGTATTCTGCTTTTAAGGAGCACAAAAAATATCAACAAAAAAAAAAAAAATGTTGCAGGTTAAATATTAACACTTGTAGCGTAAATTCCCCGGATGTTTGTATGTGTAGGTCTATCAGGGCTAATAACTCATGGTCGCCTGTGGAAAATTAAAATGAGCTTCTCCATGTGTAAGAATGCGGTCTCTGCCTCTTGATAACTGTAGGAGTTCTTCATCTCTGTATTGGTTCTTTGGTTTGGCTAAGTCTCCTGTTAAATACATTGCGTACTGAAAAAACACATATAAAACAACAACATACACATATACTAGTCACTTACAGAGGCAAAATAACTGTTCTTAATAGAAAATCTCCTTATGATTAAGATATTAATATCTACCTCATAAACTCTAGAAACTAATAAAAGCTATTTAAGTTAAATCATAGCCATTTATACAAACTACTTTCTTTTCCTTGCTGAAAAATATTTAATTGTAAAGCTTATGGAAGTGACTAAGCTATGTTTCGCCAACCCAATACTCAGGTTATTCGAGGTAAATAACATCTTGATCAATCCATTCAAGTATTATCAAAATAATTCATTCGAGTAATAAAAATCCTCCCAAAGTTAAAATTTTAATATTTCGAAAACTTGTTGCTAAACTTTCACTTCAAATATTGACAATCGTGTTATGGTAATTACATTGAGAGGTATAGTTCAACAAAACTACAAAATATCGGTCTTCGGTTTCGACGTTTAAGAACAACGTATTCGAACTATCGAGTACACCCAAGAGATTACAAGTGGTCACACTATTGATTTTGTCAATTATATACGCCAATAAGTTCATGTTCGACAATACTAGAAACTTCTCATCTGTGGCATTATTTTGGATTAAGAAAATATCCATTTCAAGATTTCATAAAAATCCAACGTGAGATCGAGTGCGAAGTGCATTAGAGAGAAATAAATTATCTCGGAACACACTTATGGATTTTCCAACTTGACTTAACTTGACATGTCAGCAATTAAGTTCCAAGTTAGTTGTCGAGTCCCTTGGCTTTCAAGTACATCAATATAAAGCTACGATATCAAAGAATTGAGACATCAAATCATGCGGCGAATTCAAATCTACCTGTTGATAAACCTGCTACCCTCTGTCAAGGTTGTTGATTGGTTATATATATATATATATATATATATATATATANAAAACTATATAACAAAAGTTTGAAATTAACATAAATTAAATGCATTTTTAAAATCTATGCATTATTTAATTTAATTAAATAGTCTTTCATACTCATAGAATTTTTTAAAAATTAATAAACGCCTGTGATTTTAATTATTCTTTTCTGAAACTTAAGAAATAAGAAAGGGAAACTTTTCAAATGTTTCTTATCTACTTTTAAAACTGATGTCGAAAATATGTAATCACAAGGCATGTTTGTTCTTTATTAAAAAGAACACTTTTAAAAAGTATGTAGAGTTGATTTATATTGACTTCAAACATGTTCATAACAGTGATACGGACAGTGGCGTAGTTAAGGATTTGTAAAGGTTTGAAGGCCGGCGGGAGGGGCTTGCGGTGGCGTAACATTAAAAGTAAAAGAGATTTCAAAAACGTATTTGGGGCCCCCTTCAAGTGGGGGTCTGGGGGACTTTCGAATTTGAACCCGTTCCCTCTCCCTTAAGTGTATAAGTTACAAAGAATGAAGATGGGTTACTTGGTGAGCCATAATTATTACATCAATCTTCGTTATTATTTGTTTTCTTTAGTTCAGAAAGTAAAAACAAACATTGAACTAGATAAAATTATTCACACATAAAAGAAACACTAAGTTACCTCCCCCNCCCCCCCCCCCCCCCCCCATAACCTCGTGGTCGTAGGGTTCTAGTATTTCCATTAGAACTTTATAGAGGCTTGGTAGACCTTTGCGGTGCCCATCTCCTCTTTATGTCAGAGTAGGAATTTTTAGCGATTGTCATTCATCAACATTTCTAATGAGGCTTTAGCTTGGGTTAGATCCAACCCGCACTACTGACGTCGCTATCCAGCCGCTATCAGTAAAGTACTATAGCTTATAAAATAATTTTTATCCTTTAAAAAATGGACAGCGTTCACGCCCTAGAAAATAAAGAGATAGTGAATAAGAAATGACACCAACAGAAAACAACAAAAAATGTTCTTAGAAAAGCATATGTTTTTAAAAGCAAATAGTTTTAATTTAAAGAGTTTCCAATATTATACAATCCGCTTCACCACAAAGAAACGATATTCTTACGATTCTAAGACACAATCCTTAAGTTGAAATAAATTAGATTTAAATACTATTTAAACCTCTGAAAATCAAAAAAATACTTAATTAAATAATGTAATCACAATTTTTAATATTAAATATTGAACTTTCGTTACACACAAAGTTTTCTTTATTTATTACCTAGAAAATGATAATATTATTAACTTATATTCAATAATTATCAGATATAAAATGCAGTTGAAAAATAATTTTATTTAAAAAATCCCATTTAGATCTAAATGTCTTTGAGAAAATTGTTCATTTTAATTTGTTTGTAAAAATTCTAATTGAAAGTAATTCTTTTTTCCAAAATGAGAGTATTTCAGTAAGGAGCATCATTTGAAGAAAAAATGGTAAAAAGAACAGCTGTATTTATTTGAGATGCCGCACAACTACAACAATAAGGGCAGATAAACCACGTGCACGTCACATGGACTTCTTACGTCACAACTTAACATCTTTAGACGGTGCATTTAGGGAATATGACGTCATGAGTCGCCGTGGATTTATTATGTAACATCTTCTATAGGCGTATCTATCATCTGTAATATCTTGGGTCCACATACCTTCGACATATACCATCTTGAATCCTCATATGTCGGACATATACCATCTCGAGTCACAATAGCTAAGACACATGACATCTTGCGTCGGCTACACTTCTTACCTCTAATCTTTGACAGCTTGTGTCATATACTTCGGACATATTAAGTCTTGGATTCGGCATACCCTTCATCTATAACATCTTACGTTGACATACCTTGAAGCTATAATATAATGAATCAGCCTATTTCACTCTTATATCACAAATAACTCTTTTTGATATAGTTATTCAATTTTAACACTGTATCTATACTAAATTTCAGAAGCCATTTTAAAGCTTTATTCACAGCAAATAATGTTTAGACGTAATATGCTCTACAGCCTAACGTATATTTTTATCATAACAAAACCCCCTTGCTGTTTTTTCACATTTTCATAAGAAAGAAACAAACATAAGAAAATGAATCGTTTTCTTTAATCAAGAAAGCCCTACAACATCATCTGACTCCAGTGAGACCTTAAAGAGCGCTGCAGATTTGACGCTGTCTAATCAACCAAACACAACACCATGAACGGGACGGAACTTTCGCCCCAGTTTCTTCTGGACTTCACGACACCCGAGACGAAGATGACCACGGTCTTTATTTTAGGCGGCATCGCTCAACCGCTGATATTCCTCTTCGGCTTCTTCGCCAATATAACTAACATCATCATTTACTTGCGGCTTGGACTCAAGGACAGCATCAGCATCTGCTTCTTCGTTCTGTCGTGCACGGATTTAGTCTGCGTGATGATCATGATAGTGTCGGACACGGCCATCATGCTGGCGGATTTGTTTCGGGAAAACTGGAGAGTCGACGGCGAAGATTTGTGTTGGTTTTTGATGTATTATTATGGGGCGTTTTACGACGTCGCGCAGGGCATCACGACGTTCATCGCTGTGCAAAAATGCTGGTGCGTAGCACTGCCGTTTCGTTTTAAAAATACCTTCACGACTATGCGAACGTCACTAATTTTAGCCGGTATTTGTTTGGTGGTCTTTTCTATCCACCTGCCGATATTTTCAACGCAAGATATGGCTGATATGTTGGATCCATTTAGGAACAGAACTCTAGTTAAGTTATGGACGTCGGATGTCCGCCCTGTATTCTATTCGGCTGTGGGTCTCATATCATTAGTGTATACCACAACTTGCCAAGTGACGGTCGTTCTGTGTTTAATCGTTCTTGCTTTGGGCTTGCGAGCATCGTCTAAGTTCAGGAGCTCTACGAGCAGCGCCTACAGCGATCAGTCGCCTTCAGAGGTTACAAGTGACACCGTTAAATCAACTGAAAAATCATCAAAAGATTGTATGCCAGAAAAGGCGGCACCTAAGAAAAAAGTGTCACAGGGTCAACTTTCAGAAATGAAGTCACCTGAAACTGTGGACACTTCGACTGCCTCTCGTCCTGCCAAGAACACGTCAAGAAAAGAATTGCAGGCGCTGAAGGCCGCCACGTTTGTGTCGATTCTGTTCGTGGTGTGTAACACGTTCAAGCTACTAAACTACTACATTATTCTATGTATCCCAGACTACAATCCGTTCGGGCGGTTCGTGCACACCTATATGCTGGCTAATGAATTTAGGTTCACACTGGAAGCACTGCACATATCGTTCAACATGTTGGTGTATCTCAAGTTCAACTCAAGATTCAGGTCTACACTCCTCTCGACTTTGCGTGAAGTCAAATTGAAACTTTCAATATGGCGATCCTGATCCGATGCGTTGCAACTATTTTAAAAAAATTTATCTTAACATGTGTAATAAAATTATATCAAAACGATATGCCTCTCTACCCTGATGTTATTTTTTTTTTATTTTGAAAAATGAAATTATTTTAAGATTTAAAATAAAAAAAAGCTAATTTGACGTGAAATTCGAGTGTGTACGAAATAATATTTAAAATTGTCGTATCAAGAGTTACATTACGGTTCGCAATGCATGTTTACCGAAACCACATTGAATGTGATATCATTTAAAAGTTGCGCATGCTTTGATAGTGAATATTGTGAAGATCCGTTGGTTGTTCTATGATTAACTATCCTTATCTAATCTCACTGTTATTCTGCTCTTCACACACTTTGTTAATTACTCTTTAAACACTAAACACCAAGGCAGAATGTACACTTCATTACTTTTAATCTCTTAACTTCAGTACATTCATTATTCGTGCATCTCTCTACATATGCGTCTGTCTACCTCTGCCTCCCACTTCATAACTCTCTCTTCTCCCTGCGTGTCTCTCTCTCCGTGTGTCCCTCAGTCAGTCTCGGTCCGAGCGTTAGTCCAGTCCAGGCTCCGCCCCCAGACTTTCCTGTACGAAAGTCAACCGTCAATCAATTTGTACATCCCCTTAGATAAGACGGGGGTAGGTGGGTGTACACTGTCATGGTCAGTAATCCCCCCC
>MUZC01000987.1:1113663-1137816 GCA_002072015.1 Radix auricularia | reverse complement strand
GATAACAGGAATTTGTCCCAAACATGAAACGAATTGTTCTCTGGTTTTAACATGTCGTCACACTTCTCTCGCACCTTCTGGGTTGTCCTTTTGATGACACGGTATTTGACAGTTGGGCAATGCGGTTGCCGAAGCAATTTGACTGACGTCTTGTCAATCCCTTTGATCTTTTTATGCGGTGGCAGACCGAGTAATGGGTAATTCTGCTCCGAAGTGACCCATGTCAAATTGCTGGTCATGGTAACGCCAGACGTGTCCACTAGGCTGTTAGCTAAGCCAATGACAGGCGAAAACCCCGAGCTCCAAAGAGTTCTTCTGCAACGTAGTTTGTTTTTGTTAGACGACACTCACGAATCACAACATGGAGTTTCCATGTCAGGCGAAATGTCAAGATGTGTAATGGGCCCTTGAATTACACATGTCGTAGTTGGTAACTGGACACTGTTTGTCGTTGTGGGACTCTCATCATCCCGTCTCAAGGCTTCTGCTGTCAGTGGCTCTACTGACATCTACTCCGAGGTCGATTCTTACTCATTGTTAATTAGCTTCCGTATGAACTGTCGGAACGTTTGATGACTGTTCGCATGAGAACGTTCTATGCGCTGACAGAAAGCAGACACTACGAAATTGGCACTAGGTTTTACCCAGTCAGAGTTATCGCTGTACGTTGCCTCGATGGGTTGCCTCCATCGTTGGTAATCTGTCTATCGGAAACACATCATACTGGTAGGTGACTTGGCGAACGAACTACATCATGTTTTCTGCTACATCCTTATGGGTAACGATCTCTTAGGACGCGTTGCAAGATTTCATCCCACCGCTTGCCACCATTTTGTGAAGATCCGTTGGTTGTTCTATGATTAACTATCCTTATCTAATCTCACTGTTATGCTGCTCTTCACACACTTTGTTAATTACTCTTTAAACACTAAACACCAAGGCAGAATGTACACTTCATTACTTTTAATCTCTTATCTTCAGTACATTCATTATTCGTGCATCTCTCTACATATGCGTCTGTCTACCTCTGCCTCCCACTTCATAACTCTCTCTTCTCCCTGCGTGTCTCTCTCTCCGTGTGTCCCTCAGTCAGTCTCGGTCCGAGCGTTAGTCCAGTCCAGGCTCCGCCCCCAGACTTTCCTGTACGAAAGTCAACCGTCAATCAATTTGTACATCCCCTTAGATAAGACGGGGGTAGGTGGGTGTACACTGTCATGGTCAGTAATCCCCCCCCTTTCCTTGTCTCTGACCCACTCTACAATTGTCGGTCCCTTTCATCTACCGTTCGGCCAACGGTCTGCCATACCTGACACCTGGGCTAGACTATTGCCCGTGGTCAGTCCTCGTCTTTTGATTCCCAATTCAAGCGAGGTAACAACTAAATGTCACAGTTCGCACCTCCGGCCACCTGGGCTCACCGTTAGTCCAGCGGCACATCAAAGGCCAAACATACGCAGCGCCCTAACCGCCCTAAATTCCCCACAATATTAAAGAGCAGTTCAACTAACTACACGAATCATATGTTTAAATTATCTACGAACATTGCCTAATTTACTGTGTGCATAACTAAAGTATCATCAAAGTTCATCATCAAAGTTAACCATCATATCGGATATGGATGTTTTATTTTTTTATCGCCCCTGTGAAAGGAAAATTAAGTGAGATTATATTATTTCTTGTAAATGTAAAAAACAATTATAATATAAAACAAAGTAAAAAATATAACATACAAAATTTAAAAAATGAAGAGATATATATCCATCCATCCCCGTGGCGCTAAAGCCCGTATAGGGCTTGGGCCTGCCTCATGACTTCCTTCCACTCAGGCCTTATCATTATCAACGCCTTTCTTCTCCAATATTGGATTCCCAGTTGGTGTAGATCTTTCTCTACATCATCCATACATCTAAGCCTAGGTCTTCCCTTGAGCCGTTTTCATCTGGGGTTTTCATGATGTACACTCTTTACTCCTCTTTCATTTGACATTCTTTCTAGGTGTCCTGCCCAGCGCAGTGTGCCCTTTTTTATTTCTACAACTATTGTGGTATCCTGATATAGACTGTGTAGTTCATGGTTGGTTCTTATCCTCCATCCTAACTCAGCCTTTGTTGGTCCATATATTTTTCTGAGTTCTCAGGAAGAAATATATATATATATATATATTTAAAGTCAGACTCTAAAATGTAAAATGGACATCTTATCTTATCTTAGATCCTACATGTGGAAGAAAATCAGCAGTCACGAGCCTGCGCTCTTCGTGGGGCTTATATAAACAGACGCTCCTTCTATGCAGAAGATAATTGCGCCCACAGACCATGACAGATGATCAGTTGGCAATGGATGCAGTGGTCACAGACCACGGCTATGAGGTTTCCACGCATTACCCAGCCGCCTAACTTTTGTTAGTTAGGTGACTCAGGGACTCCTTAGGCCACAGGAACAAATCCTCGCCTTTGCATGGATTCGAACTCGTGACCATCGTCACGCTAGTCGAGCGCGCTTGCCACGTACCCCGTCATACATTTGAAGAATCTTCATACGAAACAAACATTATATTTATTTATATTAAATAGTTTAATAGTCACAACTTTATTTTCAAGATATGTGTTAACCTTTATACTCCTAGAAACGTGAAAGTAAGACAGCCTACAGTGTTTCAGATAATAGAACCTCCTCAGAGTTGGAGATGAAAAGTTTGATATAGGTTGCTATGGCTTGAAAATTTGAAATATAAAAAGTAAAAAAATTAAAAGTTATTAAAAACGCAAAAAGTTATCTTAAAAAATATTTTTATACAATTTTAAAAATATAAAGTAAAAAGTTATTTGATTGGAACATGTACTACAATGATTTTAGATCAGGTGTGCGCAACCTTTGGGCTATTGCCGGCCGCATAAAAATACTTTTGCAGCAGCCACCAAAACATTTTCACTGAAAAACGAAACGGTCACTTTAAAAAAATTTACCTCTCGTAGTAGTCAACATAAGCATAATATTTTGAAGGCAAACAAAGTGCTTACTTACAAACTAAAACATTTTCATCGATATTCTCTTATATTTTCATTTTATTAAACATTGTACAGCATGAGTATATTTTTAAGTGTCATTAATACACCGAGAACACAATAATTGAATAAGTGATAAGCCGCTTCACTAACACTTTCCATTTAACTTAGCAGTCCAGAGTCCAGAAATTAGTGGCTGCCTTGCTCTTGGATGTTTGCTGAGAGTCGTGCAACGTCTAGGCACTCGCTGGAGACCCTGAGTCGTATTCCTGACGCCAGATTGGTGTCCACCAGTCGGGTTCGATATTTGTTTTGGAGATATTTCATTCGTGAAAATGACGCTTCGCACATGTTAGTGCTTCGAAGCAGAACAAGAATATTTCTAGCTATTTCGCGAAGCTTGGAATACTTCACAACTACTTTCCATGTCCTCGAATGTTTTCACAAGCTGCGCAATATTTTTTAGTTCTATCAGTTTCATTTGGACATCCAACGACGCACTCTCTGTCTCAACCTAAATGTGGAGAAGCAACGAGTCTCATATTTTCTGAGATCTGGTTGAAATCCTGAAAACGTTATGATAATTCCAACAACAGCGCTTCGAGGACGCCTAAGAAGGACGTTGCCGGAATTTCATTTTTTCTTATTTCATGCCTCACGATTAGAGTGGTGAGTTGCGGTAAATGATAGAGATTGAGCTGTTGGATATGACTTTGTAGCAGACGATATTTGTCACAGAAATCCTGTACTATTCTGTGCATGAGGTAAACTGTTGTTCCTTTGCCTTGCAGAGACACATTGATATAAATCTGCAAGGAAGGCTATAGATGTTAAGGCCTTGTTCTGCCGTGGGCAGTCCTTGTTTTTGTTGTGGCATAAAATTTCAGTCTCCAGTCATACTTGTACACACATCTCTGGGTATTTGCGTGTACTGTAGCAGTTACTGAAGTTGACTGACGGGTTACACGGTTACACAGAGCAAGCACGATACAGCGAATGTTCGCATCACACGGCTTCGGTGCGTTTTAATATGAAGCTTCGAAACTTCATGACCTGCCCTCATTAGCCACAGCTGCAGCCTAACACCAGTGCGGCAAGAGCTATTTCTATGTCTAAGAGCGCTAAACACTGCAGCTAACGCTACAGCTGCCGGAGTCGTAATTTGTTTCGAAATAGCAAGTGCTTCAGAGTGTAAATGAATATTCGATATTTCGTTTACAACTTTATATAATATAGAGCCAAACTGCAAATATTTGACGGCCGCAGGTTATTATAATGTAAACGGATTTCCACTGCCGCACGCCTACGTGCCCACGGCCACATGTGGCCGTACAGTCGTAGGTTGCACACCCCTGGTTTAGATATTCAGATTTGGCAAAAACCCCAAAAATGTAATTGTGCAGTTATTTCCCCCCTTTACATATTTATTGAATTTACAATACATTTGTGAAATTAAACTGGCTTTATGGTTTTGTAATTTAGGCGCAAACATTTTTGAGAGAATAAATAATGAAGCAACAAGGGAAGATTTTAAATGTTGAACACCATGTAACATAGAGTTACTTTATTTTTCCTCATATATTGTATAGAGAACACACTGTTTCTCTGGATTTTTTGATCTACAGTAAACTAATTTCTCCATTAGCTACGAGCATGTAGCATTCGCTCATATCTGATGATATGCTTGTAACGAAAATAAAGTAATGACTTGGAGTTGAAGGATCAACCTTCGTTTGAATTCTCAGTTGAAACCCATTCTACGTAAGAGAACCCGTGTGGAGATAAAAAAAACAACCTCCACTATGTCCAGCTACCGAAGCCCTCTATGTGGTCAACTAAGAGATTTGTGAGTTTCAGCTAGCTATAAAAAATTGTGAGCTTGATAGATTAAAGCTTTCTAAGCAACAGAGTCGTATTAGTCAGAGAGGGCTGTTTCCAATCCCTAGAGTAAACGTATTTAAAAGTTCTTGATTAAAAGCATAATATGTTGAATTAATGTTCTGTCAAAATGAATTCTGACGTTAAATGTACATTAATTTAATAGTTTATTGTACAGTGTATAAGTCTAACACACTTTGTAGCAACTTCTTCACATTTTTTAAAGGGTTGTAATATTATCTTACAAGATTTAGTATCTTAGTCGTAATTTGAAAAAAATGTGATTAAATAATGAAATCCTTTTAACAATTTCCTACATTGCGCTTTTACTCAGATTTGAAAGAAAAGTTTAGATTATAAACCAAAATATTCGAATCCTGATGTTTTATTTTACCCAATTTTAAGAGCCATGTTGTAATATTTGTTCCTAAACACACACGAATTGAGTAAGATTCAGAAGTCTGCAACAACCGATCTATTCAAAGACATCTAATGCACATGCCTCCTTACTGCAATAGCCAGTATGCATTTCTAACACAGTCTTACCAATTGCATGCAGTATGTTCCAAGTTTTGCAGTTAGCCAATATTGTTGGTGACCAAGAAATCTTCAGATAAAAAAAGGAAAGAGAGGGGGGGGGCAGGGATAACTAAAAGTGAGAATGTGGGAATGGAAAGCTGAAGGTTTGCCAAAAGTACAAACATTCAGGCCATCAGTCCTTCAACCCTTTAAAAAATTCTCAAGATCAGAAATAAAAATAAGAAAATGTTTCCCTGAATATTAAAAGAAAAAACTCCAGATATACAATTTAAAGTCATGACAATCAATAATTATGGTCGATCTAAAGAAAACGCAAAACATGAACATAAATCTGAAACTCGTTTTCTCATCCCTATGATACCCTTACAATTTGGCTCAATTATATTTCATAAGACATTAGCATCAGTTTAAAGTCATCATTGAATTTACTTACTACCTACGATAATTTTGCTCCATTAAGTGGTCTACAAACTGTTTACTTAAAAGACAATATGAAAGTTATTGAAATGTTCACACTTTATCTGGTAGCTCGGCTAATTATTCAGTCGAACGCTCGTTATGTCTCATCAGCTGCTTAGGAACAAAAACTACATTGTCACAAGTTAGACGCGACCTGGTTGATAATCGGCCCATTTTTTTAAACATTAAGCCCTCGCTCTTTTCGATGATTACTATTTTCTGAATCTTGAAATATCGATCTTATGAAACTGATATTTTAGAGGGAAACACACACATTGAAAGGGATTAAAGTATTACACTATAATAAGGTTTTTGTATTTTGTATTTTTAAAAAATTCCAATATATCATTTCTAACGCCATTTTTAAATATCAATACCTAAAGCACATAAGAATTATACAGGAACTGAAGCCAGTTGTTCTAATGGATTGTAACTATCCCCACAAACATTATTCTAGGTAAGTGTTATCTGTATTTAACATTGTCGCCTCAACAAGAGATCGGTTTAGCCAATTATTTAAGAATGTATTCGATCTAGCGAAATTTGAAAGACACCGGTATCGACTGTACAGCAGTGTGCTCGCCGTTAAGACATTCTTCCTCCAGTCTGGGATAAGCTGCTTCTTTACCACTTTCCAGCACAGCTGAGAGATGTCAAAATGCCAATGATTCACCAACACGTGTTCCGCCGTACGGATTCTCTGACCACTTGCGTGTAGTGCAAGACTTACTATGTAACAATAAAATGTTGCAGGTTATCTATTCGAGATTTCAGCGTGGACACTTGGGACATATCTTTTATTATCTGTGTCTTTGTTTTTTAAATGAATATCAAGCAGACTTTTTGTGGAAAGTGGCCAAGATATAACAGAGTAAAGGGAAAAAACGCTTTGTTAAGAGTATATTTTACGAACAGTGAAATTCCTACACGCACAAAGAATTGCTATTTAATTATTTGATTAAATCTCAGGCACAAGCGAGAAAGTATGATGCTACTCCCATGTTCATCACTGTTGCATTTATAACTACAAGCAGAAATAGCTAGTTTGATCTGTTTGAGAAAATTAAATAAGGTGTGGTTTAACTACTCCATCAGTAATGAATTTGTCTGTGCCCATGTTAACATGTGGTCTACAAACGGCTTGGGCATTGCAACGACTCGATGCTTAATTTTTCTGGAATCTTTTGAACTGAAACAGAAATCAGTTTTCAGTAGAGACGTATACCCGATCACATTTCTAAGATATACTCACCTGCTTTACTGAAGGCTTTAGAAAGGCTAGTGACCTATTTAAAGTACAAGTTGGCTTAAGTATATAATTTGTAAATAAAAGCGAATTAGATTTTCCATTTGTGCAAAAGAATGTATAGTTAGATCTCATAGACTGTGGTTAAATATCAATAAAAGAAATTTAACTTGTACATTCTGTGCAACAAATTGGAAATATACAAGCGGAATAAAAATATGTTAAATTATTATATAAAACAATATTTGGGAAGTTATTTTAAATTATGTTTTGTTTTTTTTTAAATTATTGCAGGAAATAATCAAATAATTAGTCATTAAATTACTTAGAACGTTATAATTCAGATCATTTGCTAAGGCTAAACATTTTTAAACCAAAAAGATCAATAAAACTGTGACAATGAACGAGACACTGTTTCTTCCCCTTGATCTCATGACAGCAGAGACAAGGTCATTTATCGCGTTTGTCATGCGAACCGCTGTACGTCCGCCAATTTTAGCCCTCGGCGTTGTCTCGAACATTATTAACATCATTGTGTTTATGAGACTCGGGCTCAAGGACAGCCTCTCTCTTAGCTTCTTCGTCCTCTCCTGCACGGACTTGACCAGTATTCTAATCATGATTCCTTCAGATATTTTCTATCTCTTTACGAAAGAGATGATGGAAATGCTGAAGATAGACGGCGATGCCCTCGGTCTCATCCTAGCCTACTACTACGCATTTTTCTACGACCTCTCGCAGATAATCACAACGTTCATCGCTGTGCAGAAATGCTGCTGCGTCGCTCTGCCCCTTGACTTCAGAAACACTGTCACACGCTGTCGGACTTTTCTGGTGCTTGCTGCTCTCGCCCTGGCGTATTTCTCAATTTACGCCCCGGTAATGGTTTCCCAGGGTCTTCGGGGGAGCCTAGGACGGGAAACCAATTCGACCGTGTGGATATTCTGGGCGTCGGATTCGTGGCCTCAGATCTACTCCGCTCGCAGTACTGTCGCCATCATTCTGACGACGGTGTGCCACGTGACAGTTTTGGTCTGCCTGGGGATTCTTGTGTCCAATCTGAGAGCATCGTCACGTTTCAGAAACTCACTTCTCCACATGCCAACAGCCGCGAGAATCAATGAATGTGACATTCCTATTCCAGAAATTGCAGTCCGTCGTGCGACTTCGAAGATTTCTCCACGCCTTTATTCCTTAAAAACTCTAGCTGCTTCTCAAAAACCGAAGATGAAATTAGCCAGCGATGTTTCCGAAGAGAACAGCAACAAACTTGTTCTTCCCGTTATACGCCAGCGTAAGAGTGCCTCAAGGGTGGAGCTCCAAACCGTCAAGTCCACGACTCTCGTCTCCGTCCTGTTCATCCTGTGTAACACGCCGAAACTTCTCATCTTCTACGCGGTGCTCTGTCAGCCAGAGTTCAACCTGGGCCACAGGTTCACCTACACCTACCTAACGGCTAACACGTTCAGGTTCACGGTGGAGGCCTTAAACGCCTCCAGCAACATGTTCGTTTATCTCAAGTTTAACAGGAGGTTCAGAAAGACCCTCAGGTCGTGTTAACCTCAAAGTAAAATCAAAGTCTTGCGTGTTTTTAAAAATCTGTTAAATTAACTTGTGGTGTCTAATCGAATTTTAACCCACTTTCTCGTAAGCTAGCGAGCTGAAATTGTGCAGGCAGACTCATGCCAATGATAAAATGATGTTTCGAAATTTCAAATCGATCGAATGGACAGTAATTGAATTATTGAATTTTTAAATTATTTTATTTCTCTCTTTATATCATGTTAATTTTTTGAGATAGAGTGTTGTGGTGCGTGATATGTTCAATAACATTTCATGTCGCGCAATAAGGTGCGGATTACATTGACATTACTTTTAAAAAAAATTATTCACGATCGATGTGCATTATAATAATTATATTAAATCACGTTTTACGAGACATAGAGTCTAACTAGAATTTTGTATTTTCAGATTATTTTGCCCTGCGTGTTATAATGAATATCTTTTAGTGACGTCTCGTATGCAAAGGATTTATAGTCTAGTGAAAAACTTGTTTTTTACGAGGTTTTTTAAAATTATAATTTAAATACATGACAGGTGAAGTTATCAAATTTAGAGCTGAAAATCAAATCCAATGTGGTAATAGTATACAGCACATGACTAAATTTCCTACCTTATGGAAACAAAGATTTGACTGGGGGGAAAAAAGACAAAAATCCAAGGCATTAAAGAATGTGTAGCAACTTTGATTGTTTTTATTAAAGTTTTATTCAATCACTAACTGTCAATAAATTCCTAATTTTCTTCTCAATAATTTTGTTGTTGTCTATATGGCATATGTGTTAACTGTATCTGATGGCCCGGCATTAACCATGCAATATCTTTTACCGTCAGACGGCCTTTGTGAAGAAAATTATGACTATGTAGTTTTTCTATATTTTATTATTCAATCAATTTCCAATTTTATATCAATCTCGTTTCAATTTTACTTCAATCTAGATGTAATAGCAGTCAAATCTAGTTGAAATTTTACTGCAATCATGTTTAAATTTTGCATGAATTTTAATTTTAGTTCAGTGCGTTCTGAAAAAACCTTAGCATTACGTTTCTATATTTTGCCCTTATGAAATTATTGACAGTGTATGTGAATTTCCAGTTGAACTTTGAAATAATGAGCCATCATCCATGGGCTGTGATAAATAGAAGAAGAAAGTGAAGACATAATTCTATATAAAAAATTGAGAATTAAAATGAATATCTTACAAAAATATTTTTTAAAAGGAAGGGCTGTTGCTGTTTAGTTCTTTTTGTACTTCATGTTATTGGCACACAATTTATGTACTCGATGGAAACACCTAAACTGTTTTTAATAAAACATGAAAACAATATTTGAGATATTTCCCCTGACAAAAGTTTCGAAGGTAATTCCCTCATGTAGTGAATCTATATTATAGAAAGTATCTAGATTATTGAACCAAATGTTTAACATTATTCATATAATAAGTGGCTGGTATTTTTTTTTTCATTATTATTACGTCTATGTTTAATATATATTAATAATATGTAAAATAATTTTATGTTGCCTGTTCTGAAAACAGTAAGTATCACAATCACAAAGATTTTGCAAAGCTAAAAACTTTACGGCGTATTAGCGGGGAGATGACTTTTTTTTAAAAATGTCAGTGTTTTTAGTTATAATTTCAATTAGCATATTTTTTAATGGACCTAAAATCAACATCTGTCCATAATATTTTCATTTTTGTCATTAAAATTTAGTAAAAGAAAATAATTTTTGGTAAATCTAATAGCCCTCATACAATAAGTAAATGGTTCGTTTATTTGCTCCAAAAAAAATAAATACTTTAATTATTTTTTGAAACATTGTTAAGGCTAAAATTGATAACAAAAACAAAGAAAAAAACAGTTAGTGCAGTAAATAATTTTTACCATGTGAAAAATGGATCAAGAAAGATGGGAGAATATGTAAATTTAATCTTTCATATAAATACAAAGTATTTGGTCTAAAGAAAAAAAAACAGTTACTAAAAATTAAGTTGATTAAAAGAAATAGAGCAGGCAGGGGTATCAAGTCTAAGTAATGCAGCTTTACCCTGGTAAAATACGTATATATATCTAATGAAAAAAAGATGTTTGATAGATTTTTTTAATATAAAAAATTGATAATCCCTGACTTAAACACGCAAAACTATTATTCTATTTTAGCACGATACTTAGCAAACACGGATCCCGTTATTGCTCAAGAAGGTGAAGTCATTTCACAGGATCGATTTTCCCGTGACTATGGCGGTATTTTTACCCCAGAGTTCAAACACCATTACGACCTTTTTAAACCCTAGTCTTTATAGTTGGAAAAAAATTGTGCGTAAAATTGATTAGAGAAACATATTATCAGCTACCTTGGAATACAGTCAAAAGAAAAGCAGTGTTTGATAATTGAGAAATTTTATTCAATAGTTTTAATTTTTCAATTATGTCTAAATACATGAAATCGATCATATTTTACATAATATTAAGTGTTGGGTATTTTTTCAATTAAGAAAATGATATCTTTTTTTTAAACGAAATTTTTCTAAAGGGATCTTTTTTCATAAATATGACTTTTTTAACCACTTAGTAAAAAGCCACTAAAATATCTAGACAAGCTTAACTTTAATTTTATATTATTTATAAGTTCATGGAATATTTATATGTAATATTAGTTCTATATTATAAAAATCATTTTTCTTTATAACAAAATCAAGCATTGAAAAAATAAAAATCTTAATTATTCCCTGACTCGTAACAAAAGTAAAATGTTATTTTTCCTCGTTCATGGTTTTACAGAATATGAGCCAAAGGTCCCGACAATGATTTTAGTTTCCGTATATTCAGGTCCAGCTTTGCTCAATACCCATGGCTTAATTTTGTCACATATATTTATATTGGTGCACATAGTCATTTATTTTTGAAAATCTAATGCTTTGATATAAACTTGATCGAGCTGCCAGGCACAGTAAGCCTGATGACATTATCCCAATAGTGTCAAGGGGCATTTATTTCTTTGGAGTGTGGCGAATCTTCTGCTTTATTTTTTGATCCGAGATTCTTTTTTTTTTAAAGTGGGAACCCGAGATCTTGACCGCGACACTTGCAGCGGTCAACAGGTAGTTTCTCAAGAGCACAATAATAAAACTAGTGGTATTGTGTCTTTCGATGCGTGGCCTTCCATTCACCCGTGGAGACAATATTTTGTTCATAAAATTGTGCTACGCATTTTTGTATTACGTTTGAATTCCATATTAAATTCTTACCATAATTCAAAATCTGTCACACGAAATATTTTCTATAGTTTACAGTTTGACTTTTTAAAATAATACAAAATGACATAGCTACTTGTGTGACTAAAAAATAATTCATTCAGAAACATTGAACAAATTGATTTGTTCAAATAGACCTAACGACGTCATTAAGTCTAGCAATCTCCTGGAATACCCAGAAGCCATCACAGTAGATTCTACGACTTTTCGCCTGATAACAGGCCCATTAAAGACAAGAATTCTAATAATGATCCTATCGGAGGAAAGTTAGAGTTCGTATTCGATGCACGCTACGCTATTTTGAAACCAAAGAAATCTTTACTCGTCTAGTCATTTTCATTTTCTTTAAAGCAGCAGTAAGTATTTCTATGTGAAGAGCTCTGCCCAATTGAATGCGTAACGTGACATGTAATATTACATTTAGCAATAATAATAAGTATAATAATAATATATTAGATTTTGTACGACAATTGCATCACTGAAGACATAAATAAATTGATACGCCTGTGATGAAGAAATTGATCAATATTTTTTGTTTAAAAGTTACGTACATAAAAAATTAGGCATTTTTGTGTTCTTTTTATTTCGATTCGTTTTAAACGTGAGTTTATCAAAATGTGAATTACAATTAGTCTCGTTTTTAAATGTACTGATTATACATTTTAAATTCTTTCTAATATTCAGATTTTGAGAAGTTAGCTATCACAGGTAAGCCTCTCAAGCTACAAAACTTTTTTTTAAAAAAAAAAAAAGCAATTCTGTGCAAGATAAGACTTTATTTCAACTTACACTTTGTGTTTCTCCGAGTGTCTGATTGTCATGCATCAAATTTCCGTTGTTATCACATGAATTTTCAACGAACGAGTTTAGTATTCTTGTGCTATGAGTCAACGAAAAGTTTTCACCGCTCAGGAAGTAGGAATATGTTGATAAACATAGGACGTCTTACTTTGGGGTAAATAATGAATATAGAGTTGTTTTAATCTAATATATGAATGCATGTAATTTATTGCAACTATAATAAAATCCTTAAAGATACCACTTGAATTCATTTTAATTAAATTAATAAATAAAATTGTAATATTATCTACATAAAATTTGGCATTATAGGCACGGTATTTCTTTGTGATATATGATTTTTTTAACAAACAAAAAAAAAGTTTAAACTCTAAATTATAAGCTATTTATTATAATTTTTGTTACTATTTGGATTGGGTTTTTTTATTGCTGTATTCTAAATTTTATTTTATAATTTGCTAAGATCTTTGAAATCAGCGATGAAGAAAAATCTTCACAGTGTGGACGTGCTCTATAATATAACTTTCTATTTCCTGTAATATGTGATTGTCAAGGTTTTAATACATACAATAAACATAAAGGATATATAAAATAAATCAAATTCTTAAATTTAAAAAAAATAATTATTATACATTTTAACTCATAATAGCCATCCATTATTGATTTGATCTTAAACAGCACTATCCTGAACGAAAAACAAAAGTACGATAAACTTGACAAAGAATATTTTACACAAATATGATGTACTTTGTATACTTTCATATACTATCTATAGTGCGAGGAACGTTTAAGGGCCGAAACTTTAATTATACCCTGACGAAACAATTTTGAATAAACCAACGATAACCGTTAAAATAAAGAATAGCTATTAAGTTCGTCGTCTGTAGTACCATGAAGATGTGCATTTTTTGTCGTCAAATAGAAAATATGTAATCAGGAAGAAGATAATTATACGAAGTGGCGTCTTTTAGAGTTTAGGACGGTTTAACAACCGCGTGCATACGATCATTACCCAGATGAACTTGAGTATACTTAGATAATAAGTTTAAAAGACGTAACGTGAAACACAATGAAAGGGCGAAGTGAATACTTGAAATGTTTGAGCCGATCAATGGGTGAAAATGGTTTTTAAATAGTCTTAATTATCATTAATATCGACTCTTCAAAAGAAGATTGGCTTTCGAAGTTTGTTTTCATTTAAAAAACAACAACACACGTATCAATTATTCATTAAAATGAGAAATATTTACTTCTGTGTGCCACTATAATTAAATTTACGAAATGGCATGGTCATTCTACCAAGTACTGGCCCAGGCCATAATCAAAGACGAACACCTTGTCAAAGATGATCAACGCTACGTGTGTTATAAGCAATGACACGACTGTGCTCTTGGAATCCTCGAGTGTTGTTGGCTGCCTCGTTACCATTTTACTTCAAGTTTTCGTCTTTGTGAAGATAGAAATAAACGTCAGCCTCTCTATTCATATATTTCTAACTCCATGTGTTACCTCGGACAATGTTGTAGGCAGCACACAAGGGGGCAGTTTGCCTCTGTCGTCTAAGTCATTTCTAAGTGAAGATATCCTGGACTTGTTGCTCTTCCTTAATTATTTAACTTTATTCTTTCGGAGAATCATTTTCTGTTAACATTGAATTTTAATTGAGAAGAACAATAGAAACGTTCAATTTTTAGGTGATCTGTTGGGGTAGAAAATTTTTTGTTTCAAATATTATCATAATTACTTTAGATATAGATCTATATATAACTCAAAAGTTCAGTTTTATCGCAACGTTCAAAAGAAAAAATACAGCGAAAAATATAATTTGGAATAAAAAAATGTTCGCTTGTGGTGCCAAAGACACACTGCATCATTTTTTTAAGCACAAAAAACCGCAAATGCCCAAAAGTTTCGCGGGTTTTTATGTTGAAAGTGCTAGGTGAACAATAGTTGTCATTCGTGACATTTGAACCGAGGTAAATGGTTTGAATTTTCTTACCTTTATGACGTGGTGGCATAATTTGTGTTGTACAGCTAGGATCATGCAAATTAACTCTTTAGTGAAATGTAATGCCCGGATATGTTTTAATTAAGGTGATTGTTGGGAGAGTTAAAAGTGGGTTAAGGGAGCAACTGTGGTGTGTACTTGTTGTTCTCTTGCCAAAGTATAGCGCAAAGATATTCAAGCATTTTCTTACAGTCAATTACTGTATATTTATTTTTTCCCGAGAATTTTAGGCATGTATAGCAAATTATAATTGTTATAAATTATTAATTTCGGTGATAAAATTTAGCGTAGAAGGTATTCTCTGTAAATATCCTTTCATTAGGTTAAATCATTAAAATGTTTTGATTTTTATAATGAAAAAGTATATGCATTCGATGACCATAACAATTTATATATTACGTAGATTGCTAGCGATGACATGGAGCATAAAGAATGACCAATAATAGGAGGCAGCAAAAAAAAAAAAAAACCAAACAGTTTAATAAGAAAAAGACAAATTAACTTCGCTCTGTGACCCCAAACGACTCAACATGATAATGATATAACTGAATTTAAGTAATTGCTTTGCTTTCAATATAATAAATCAATATTTTCAACCGTAATTAAGTAGGACAAAATGAACGTCACGCACTACGATGCGAGTGCTCCCCATGATATCATCTCCGAGGAAACCCTGAAGACGATCTCCTTCTTCGTGCGTGGTATCATCCGGCCTCCTCTCTTGATCATCGGTCTGGTCACAAACTTCATCAACATTTCCGTGTTCCTGAGACTAGGCCTCAGAGACGGGCTTTCCATATGTTTCTTTCTCCTCTCGTTCATTGACCTCGTGTGCGTGATGTTCATGGTCCCGACCGACTGCTTCTACCTGTTCCCCAGGTCGTTGCCCGCGTCCTGGCGGACGGATGGAGACTCGCTCAACCTCATCATCGGCTACTACTACGCCTTCGCCTACGACATCTCACAGGCCGTGACGACGTACATCGCTGTTCAGAAATGCTGCTGCGTGGCGCTGCCGTTTCGATTCAAGCACACGTTCACAAGGTCCCGCACCGTTGTCGTCGTGTCAGCGCTCTCCGTCATTTGTTTCGCCCTCTACCTGCCCTTGCTGACGTCACAGGGTCTGCACGAAGCCAAGGTCCCTGCTCGGAACACGTCCGTGTTGGTGTTTTGGACGGCTCCCAACTGGAATCAGGTCTACGCCGCTCGGAGCACGATCTCCTTGGTCCTGACGACCGTCTGTCAGGTCACCGTGTTCGTTTGTCTGGTCGTACTTGCGTCCAGCCTGCGCGCGTCTTCAAAGTTCCGGAGGTCAGTGAACAACGCTCCTTGGGGTTTGATGTTCTCACGAGTCAGTGAGATTAAATCAGACGATCCCAACACGATCGTTCCACCAAGATCTACAATTGTAAATCCTAAACCTCTTAATGGTAAACTCGGAAACATTAGCAGTGACAACACGGTTACAGTCAAAAAGGATGTCAACACGGTGTTGAACCCTGTAAAGCACATACCAATGAGAGAGCTCCAGGCCGTCCAGTCAGCCACTCTCGTCTCCGTCATCTTCGTGCTGTGCAACATGCCGAAGCTGCTCATCTACTACGCCATCTTGTGTGAGCCAGAGTTCAACGTCCTGCGCCGCTACAGCAACACGTACTTGACCGCCATCACCATCAGGTTCACGGTGGAGGCCTTCAACGCATCCTGCAACATGTTTGTGTACATCACTTACAACCGACGGTTCAGAGCGCTGTTGAAGACTTCTGTTGGATAATGCTGCTAAGGTATATACGCAATAAATGACTCAAATTCTTTGTTTTTCAATAATTATTTTGACCTATAATTAATTCAATCCCAAACACCTTCAAGGAAAAAAATCAACTGAATTGAAATTTTTTTAAAGATAAGAAGTACAAAAAATGTTTTTCTCTTTTAAATGTTCTTTGTTTTGTTATTTTAAGTTTTTGTTATCTCGTAAACTAGAATATTTTTATTTTAAAAAATTCTATGGGTGACCTGTTGGTAGAATATAAAGTCTGCCAAAACCTTAAATGGTAATTATTTATTTTTAAAATCAGCCAGATTGTATCTGGAATAAAAGTCTTGAAAAAACTTTTATAAAAATGTGTTTGATAGCTGACAAATGTTTGTACATTTTATTATTAAATTAATATTAATAATACTGATAATATTTATAGCGAGATAAATAATAGTAATAATAATTATTTTATTATTTTTGATCAAGTTGAAAATGATAAAATAAAGTAATAGTAATAAATACTACTTTTTCTACTACTATTATTACTACTAATACTACTGCTGCTGCTACCACTATTACAACTACTACTACTACTTCTACTAATCATTATAATAACAACAATAATAATAGTAATAATTCTAATGTTTATTATTCTAAATTAAGAGCTCAAAACAGCACAGTTCTCAAGTCTCGATGGTTTCAATATTTTAAGGAT
Source organism: Radix auricularia (assembly GCA_002072015.1). Taxonomy (NCBI): domain Eukaryota; kingdom Metazoa; phylum Mollusca; class Gastropoda; family Lymnaeidae; genus Radix; species Radix auricularia. The sequence goes on along the minus strand of MUZC01000987.1, from coordinate 1,120,591 downwards.
TGATATAGATGGATTTATCTTTTTTTTTTAAAAAAAAAAAACACACACATTTAGCATGACAAACATTCTTAAATTTTCATGGTTCCTCTTGAGAGTTACTGTTCATCTACTTCAAATACATGGCTAAGTAACGTAATCGGCTCAGTATTGAATTCACCGTCTTTGTAATAAATGCTCATTCCTGTGGCCGGAAATAATAAGAAAATAAACTGATATTGAAAACACTTTCAACGGGGTGGGGAGGGGGAATCACGGACTGAGTCAGGCAGTCCACTATGGATGAGTTCAACCTGGCAGTTTGAAATCAAGATGATATTACTAACTGACAAAAACTTGTGTTTAAATACCATCCTTATCCGCTTTGATAAGTACATTGCATTTTATTTGAAAGTTGATTTCAAGATTAGATCTACGTCTAAATACAGAAAAGCTACTATCGTACAATAACTTAAATTTAGGAATTGTGCTCATAACTTTTGTTTAAATAGAGATTGTAACGATTCTCTCTCTCTCTCTCTCTCTCTCTCTCTCTCTCTCTCTCTCTTCCTTATCTCTCTCTCTCTCTCTCTCTCTCTCTCTCTTTATCTCTCATGCTCTCTCTCTCTTTATCTCTCACGCTCTCTCTCTCTCTTCTAAAAAAAGAAACAAACAAACAAACAAACAAAAAAACCCACTGAAATGAGTTTAGCAACATTTTCTTTTTAAACCGAGGGAAAAGACATCATTAATTTGAGTAGTTGTTTTTTTTACTACATTTGGGCGCTCCTGACTTTGCCACACGCTATTAAAGAAAAGGAACTAAGCATAAAGAAGGGCTATAGCAGTGGGGGGGCAACTTTTAGGGGGCCGCGTGGCCAGAATTCAACTAAAGTCACACTTATTTATAGCAAAGTGCCAAAACTTCAAGGAATTCCGAAAATGGGGGTTTGGCTTAGCTGATTTGATTAAGGGGGTAATGTTTTAGCCGTGTGGCGGCTGATAGGAACCTGCGTGCCATCTGTGGCACGCGTGCCGTATGTTCGCCCTCCCTGGCCTATTGGATAAACTATACATTTCCAGTTTAGTGAAAATTTCCTCTTAAATTAGAATTTGCAGAAAAGTATTTAGTATTTACTAATAACAATTGTTTAAGTCAAAGCCGACATGCTGTCTAGCCAATGTGACCAGCTCCAAGCAGTGATCACAAATTTACCACATAATCGTAACCCGTGTACTTGATAGAATGTTAGAGTTTTATTGAATATACTTTAGACATGAGAATTATTGTTTGCTACAGCTAAATTGGAATGGATTATTTGCCACGAAAAGTTATTTTATACATGTATTTAAGAACCGAGAAACGTTTGGTTTGGCAATAATCGAGAACAACAATGAATTGAACAAATTTCATATTTAGAAGTTAAACAAGCCAATCCTAATAGAAAACATGGGCATGTTGTTGTGTGCGTATAAACATTTTGTACTTATCTCAACAATATTTCATGGTTTGTCAGGTCTAAAACAGGAAAACGTCAAAGCTCAATGAGTAAGGGGTCATCCATAAAGTACGTCACGCTATTTTTGACCCTTTTAACCCCCTCCCCTGTCCCAAACTGTCACAAGTATCGGACCCCCACCCCGCCTCAAGTACGTCACACTTATAAAATAATTAAAAATTTAACATAAAACACCTTTACGTCACACATGGCTGGACACCCCCCTCACCCTGTCACAAACTGTCACACTTTCTTACACCCCCTCCCTCCTTCTGGAGCGTGACGTACTTTATGGACGGCCTCTAAAGTTATATTTTAAATTACATTTTAGCGGATCAATGTTTTGAAGCAAAAATACAGTCGCATCACTATGTTCTCAAAATTGATAGAATAGTAAAATTACGAACCTGTTTTTCCTTTTTCAAAGTCCAATAAGCTGTCTTAAATTAACGAAGAATTAACAAAGAGCTGATAAATTACACCCTTCTCAATACAAAAACATTTACATATTGACTCGCATCTTTCATTAACTTTTTATAAAATATGTCCTTAAAAAGAAATATATAGCCCAGGTGCTCCAAAACAATGCATTGAAAAGTTACAGAGAGTTCAAAATTCAGCTGCCAGATTAGTTCTAAAGGAAAAAAAACATGACCATGTTACTCCGCTACTTTACTCACTTCATTGGCTACCCATACAAGCCCGAATTGATTACAAACGGACCGTTCTGTGTCACAACTTTTTATCTGAGTCATGCCCTTCCTATCTTACTGAACTTTTGTTGGTCTACTCTCCAAGTCGTCAGCTACGCTCTTCTGCAGATACACGCATTCTCTGTGTTCCTAAGGCAAGAACTAAAACATTTAGCGAAAGGTCATTCTCTTTTTGTGCAGCCAAACAATGGAATTCTCTACCATTACACAACCGTAGTATTTCAACTGCTAAGTCCTTTAAGACTGCACTTATGACACATCTTTACAAACTTTATTTTGAAAAGGAATGAAACAACATTTCATTTAATGATTAACGTAGCTGTTGTATAACGTATTGTCATTTATTTAGTTAGTATGATATGAATGTTTAATTAATTAATATATGTATTGTTATCTCCATGTAAAACGCTGTGAGCCCGACTCCTAGCTGGGATACAGAACTATATAAATTATCATTTTATTATTATTAGTATTATTATTATTAAGTTAACAGGTCGATTAAAAAAAAAAGTTGAAGAGAAGTAAGGATTGGACGATGAATTATTAGGGCGGGGGGTGGAGGGAAGAGTCTTAAATATGAACAAATGCAATATTTTATAAGGATTAAAAGTTAACAATTTCAAACCTTATCTAAAACCCCAACGATTTAAGAAATATATTTTTGTTTTAAACTTTTCGTTGGACCATGAGTCTGAAATTGTACGCACGTAATTATTACGAAGATATCTTATAACAAATATTGATACAAACTTAAAATAAAAAGGGGTTGAAAGTGTGTATTTTTCCATTAGTATCAGGAAAAATATCTTTGTTATTGTCGTAAAGAAGTAGATTTTTTTTTTTTTTTTTTTTTTTTTTTTTTGGTGTAAATTCATAAAATTCTAAAATGTTATAACATACATTACATACGTTACTACTTCCTGCTTAATTATAATATATTAAATCAATTGAAATATGTTTCGTTTGATAATTGAATAGTTATTATTAATCAAATTAAATTTAAAGTACATTTTTAAAAAAAAATAAACAATAAAATCATTGTATTGAACTGTTTTATATTTAAAAAATGAACTAAAAGGGAAGAAAATGATAGTTTTTTAGAATATTTTGTAAAAAAATTGTTTTTCTGTATTATGACTATAAAGAATAATAACAAGAGTGAATCAATATTATTTTTAATATTTAAAGAAATACTTGAAAAAGAAATTGTGTCTGATTAAATTTCAATAGTCACGAAGAAAATTGAGAATTTATTTAAATTCTATATCATAATTAAAGTTTAAATTATCTTCTCTCTTATCAATCACGATTTTATTGAGTACCATTGAATTAAATGAGATCACATTAAACGCTTTATTTTTAAAGTTTTTTAAAGAAAAATTTGTTAACTTTCCCCTACATTCTATTGAAATCTTTCCTTCGTTAATATTAATATTTTCATAACTTCTGCCTCGTGTTTATTCAGATCTTTCTTCTTGATGTTGCAATTTTAAATTGTTTCTCATAACTTTTATTAGATATAAAGTATTTAATTTATGGTGGTGTAACCTATCCGCTAAGAAATGCAGTTGGTGCAAACCAATGACATGGAAGATTTTTTTCCAAACGAATCTGAACACAAAATTCGGGATTAAAAAATAAACTTGATGTGTTACCATTGCCAAACTTAATTTTCTTCTAACGTTTTTAAAAAAAATCCTGTATTTTAACAAATGAAAATATATTATTATCAAGTGTCAAAATTTGAAATGAGCGTCAATCCAAATTAGTTTGCTAAATCCGTTTTTAAATCATAAAGACACGATAAAGGTTCTCTTTTACAATAAAATACTTTTAAACTAGACAGTGTTATCATGTAAGTCAGGTACTTTGATGCCCTCTTAATATACGAGAAATACCTTTTTGCAATTGTTAATTTTCACATAATATTTCGCAGCTTTGTGCTCCTTTCTATTAAGAAAAAATTAAAATTTATTTTTTTAAACTTTTAATGAAAAAGATTGCAATTATTACTGTAAAGGCTTCCTTAAATGTCTTGACTTTTGAAACGTGCATCAAATAATGCATGACTAAGCTTTTTTTTTTTTTTTTTTTTTTTTTTTTGAAAATGATCATGTTGACTTGTACCAACACTTTGCTTTAAAGACTATTAAGTGTGTTGCGTGTCTTCAATCTGTGTACACCATCCTGTGTGAGCCGGAGTTCAACGTGTCCAGGCGATACGAGAACATGTACTTGGTCAGCAACGTGGTCCGATTTACTGTGGAGGCCATCAACTTGATTCTCAGATTCAATAAGAAGTACAGGGCCACTCTGTGGGCTTGTTTTACGAGACGCTAGTGGCGTCTGTCAACACGCACGTACTCGATGCTGTGTTCCTGTGTGGCATGTTTTAAAGTTTTAAGAGACGCTATTGGCGACTTTCAACACACACGTACTCGATGCTGTGTTCCTGTGTGGCATTTTTTAAAGTTTTAAGAGACGCTATTGGCGGCTTTCAACACACACGTACTCGATGCTGTGTTCCTGTGTGGCATTTTTTAAAGTTTTAAGAGACGCTAGTGGCGGCTGTCAACACGCACGTACTCGATGCTGTGTTGATAGCTTAGGTATGTAGGTCACTTCTCAGCTAGTAAACACAATTTTTGTCTTATAAACAAATTTACCCATTGGAGATAATACTGAAGAAACGATAAAGGAAATTATGTATGACAAATTGGAAAGAAAAATTTTATGAACCCACTAAAATAATTATTTCAATAACTAGATAGCAACGAAATATTTGTAAAAAAAATAATAATATTTTTATTTAATCTAAACAAATTGTTTTTAATCATCAAAACCTTACTGATAAGTCAAAAGCCCATTGTTCGCCATCACCACTGTAAAAAAAAAAAATTAAAAAAAAATAAATTAGTTTTTATACAGGGGGTAAAAAACTTCTCTATCACCAAGAGCTCAGCTCTAAGCCAAGCTTTATTTAAATAATATATAACTCTGTGCCGAAAACAATTGCTAGCAGATTTAGGAAATATTGCAATACTTAATAAGCAATGATGTTAATGTACATACTCGTTTATAAAAATGAAGAAATTTAATTTTAAAAAATAGAATATACATTATTATTACTTTTGTACTTAATAATAATAATTAAAAAATATCCCTTACAGACCACGAAGGTCCATGGGAGCAAGTGAAGTAGCGTTAACAAGTTTCATTGACCACTAACGAACATGGGATTGTGTGGTTAGCACATTGCCCCGGGGGCCTTGCCAGATCCGCGGTTCGAACTCGCGACGCGGGTTCTTGCAGCGGTTCGGTAGTCCAGCTCGCTACAGCTTAGACCACCGCGCCCCTTTCTTTTGTACTCAAATTAGTTAAATTATTATTTTAATAACCGAAAAAACAGGCAAAAGTCATAATTTTTTTGACGATTGTTACTTGTTTTAATTTTTGATATTTCGTATATAGATCAGTGACTTGGGTCCTACCCACTGACACTGTGTCAGACCATGAAAAATGTCTCTCCTTGCACAGCCATCTTGTGTTCCATTAGTTTAGAGCTAATATTTTTAACCCAAAAAGGGTTTACTAACAAAAAAAATCATGTTAAGCCTGGTCCCTTTTGGAACTCAGGACGTGTTAGTGCATTTTCGTATTATGTATCAGTACTTATGTTAGTTAAAATTCAATGGAAAAGACGTAAACAAGGTATGGGTTAGCCTGACCGGACGTAACAAAACAGCGAACGTTTCGGCAAAGAGCCTTTATCAACGAACATACAAGACACAAACAAAACGAAAATAAAAATAAAAATGAGAAATGAAGGAACTTAGCTGCAGTGGAATCCGAAGTATCCAAAGAAAAAGTGAAACAGAGAGATGACAGAGCGATTATATATAGGAAAGCAGAGAGGGGGCGGGGCAACCGCCTAGGTGGATAAAGAAAAGACCATATTCATCCCATGTGGTGCAATTGTGCCGTGACTCTCTATTAATCTGTTTTCAATCTGGACTCTCGTGGGTGTGTTTGTGCACGAGACAATAGCAGTGACTGCCAGGTCTCTCGAGAGACGGGACGATCTTTGTTGTGCCGAATGTCTGAACATATTAGGGCGATTACACAAGATAAACAGTGTCCCGTCTCCCGTCACTTCAATGGACGCGACCATATGGGTGTCAAGGACCTGGCAGTCACTGCTATTGTCTCGTGCACAAACACACCCACGAGAGTCCAGATTGAAAACAGATTAATAGAGAGTCACGGCACAATTGCACCACATGGGATGAATATGGTCTTTTCTTTATCCACCTAGGCGGTTGCCCCGCCCCCTCTCTGCTTTCCTATATATAATCGCTCTGTCATCTCTCTGTTTCACTTTTTCTTTGGATACTTCGGATTCCACTGCAGCTAAGTTCCTTCATTTCTCATTTTTTATTTTTATTTTCGTTTTGTTTGTGTCTTGTATGTTCGTTGATAAAGGCTCTTTGCCGAAACGTTCGCTGTTTTGTTACGTCCGGTCAGGCTAACCCATACCTTGTTTACGTCTTTTCCATTGAATTTTGTATAAGCCTGATTGCAGTCCTACCCCTCATTTTGTTTACTTATGTTAGTTATCAGCATTATGTAGTTATCAGTAATTGTGTTTAGATTTTAGACATATTTTTATGAATTTTCTTGTGTAATGAATATACCTGACATTTTTTTAATTTAAAAGTCATTTCTTTACATTTTAAAAAA
>MUZC01000987.1:1067017-1102392 GCA_002072015.1 Radix auricularia | reverse complement strand
CACAAAAGTGAGACCCCCCTCCCCCCCCTAGGAGCGTGACGTCATTTATGGACGGCCCCCAAGGCTAAATATATGTCATAAAAAGATGAATAAATAAACAAATAATACATTTTTACATAAAAATATATGAAAATGAAATAGAAACAAAATTGTGACAAATTGGTATAATAAACTTTTATTTTAAAAATTTTACACTATTGACTCGATTATCTGAAATGATGCAAAAATAATAGATAATTGAGTAGAATACAGACATTTAAACAGCGTATAACAACGAGAGATTGCGTCTTTTTGTTTGTGGAGCCAAATGCTAATTCCGACTTTTCCAACAATTTCTGGCGTCAAAATACAGCCAAGCTTTACGATTAGGAAGACTATTGTAGCACGTTGGTAATATTTTAGTTTCTTGTACTTCTACTTTCATTGCTCTAGAGCTTACGATCAAAGTTTAATTAATTATTACGGCTTGTATATTAAAGAAGAATGAAAACAACTTAACAAAATTAACTCAGGAAAAAGGTAGAAGGCATCTCATTTTGACCTTCTGAGGCCTTTATTTAAAGCAGTTCTTTGTATACATATATGTAAGCATATTTTTTTTTACATTTAGGTTTCAAGATTTTCGAGAGTAATGTCGGGAAATATTTAATGCCTCACAAATTGGATCAACTCTGATCGCGGTAGAGAGCTGATTACCAACACTAGTCCAGCGGTTCCTGGTTATTTGTTAAGTGTAATGTCAGATTAAGGTGACAGCCGAATAAAAATAGATTAGAGCGAGAAGAAGAAGAATGTCCCGAAGTCGCGTTGATTCAATACATGTTTGTGTTACTTTCTGGTTTAAGTAAAGAGTAAATTATAGTTTTAAAATTAAATCCAAAAATTTTATTGTGTTCAAACATATTATTTTTAAAAACATAATACTACTAAAGTTTGAAGAATGACAAGAACTAGAAGAGAACCACAAAATAAAAATATCAATTGATAGAAGTTTAGAACTGGAATAAAGTAAAATGGAAAACTCATTTGAAACTGTATTTTAAAATAACCAAATAGAATGTATATTATTTATTTATATTACCAGCTTAATTCAACTCTGCAAATAAAATCAACATGAACGTAAGTAGTAAGAATTGTAACATTAAAGCACTTAAACACCGAGGCAAATGCCCACACGCACGTACCAATTCACACAAACCTCCAATTTATGTCTTTCAAATTAATTTGTTCTTTTTACTAAGGATGCTTAGTTGCTTGTTGTTGTTTTTTTCAAAATATTATAACTAAAAAATAAAAAGCGTACTTAATGATGTGGCTCTACCGATGACTGCATCTGGCTCTCAGACAACTGTTCGATTAGTTATACTTTTACAAAAAGTTTATTCAGACTACTTTCATCTACATATCAATATTAATTGCATATAAAAAAAAAAAGCAAAGCAATGTTATTCAAAAAAATTTAGAGACTTTATTATTGTAATTTTAGTGTTGAACTTACAAAAATTGCACAAGTTTGCTTTAATTTTTTTTTTTTAAACATAATGCATGGCTCTCAAAGAATAACATTTCAATATATGTGATGTTTATTGCTCTCTGAGACAACAAGTTTCGCTTCTCCTGGTTTATACCAAAGGTGGTCAAACTGCAGCTTGCGAACAATTTATCAAATTATATCACTTCGTATGAAATGTGTGCTGTGAAATAAGTTTAACACCAACACGTTAAGAATAAATAACTGCACACGTAAAATAAAATACGGTCCCGACAAACTACAATGTATTTTAATAGGCAATTTCTCTCTTAAAATAAAACAGAAATCTGTTGACACAAAAAGCTTTTGTTTCTTTGAATTAATCAAGGAAAACACAAGCACAACGTCGAGAATAAAAAAGGTCTGAAAATGAAAGAAAGACGTCTTTTTTAAAGAAATAAAAATAACATCCCTGTTTTTATTATATAACAGAAAGCTAATTGGACTTTAAAAAATACAGATACAATTGATTTATCAATGGAGAAAAGCCATTGTTTAGGCTATCTACACCCTCTCAACCATCAGTAATCTCATATCTCCACCAAACCTTTAAAGTAAATAGAAATTTTAAAAAAGATTTTTAAAAAACAACACGTTTTTATAAGTGAACTAAAAAGAAGAAAATAAATTAAAACTTAAAAATTAAAAGTTCAAGTACACTGTTTTAATGTGAGGAAAACGTGGGGCGGTGCTTATGAGGGTTTACATATGCATTTCGCTCATTCTCTCAATTATAGATCTCTCTTTTGCCTTTTAAATTATAAATCTTTAATTTTTATTATTTTTTAAATACCTATCATTGTGTTGTATTTCTAAATTAGAATGGGACTTTGAATGTGTTTTGATTAGCTAATAAATAGTTAATACCGCCGCCTAGCGGACATTACTATTCTAGCTGCTGGGACGTGTCACCTCACTGATCGTTTCGTCATTGTTGTTGACATTTAGTCTGAAATTTCAGTTTAAGCTTATGAGTATTTGAATGCATTAACATCAGAGATAAAAGTTTGTAATGCATTAAAGATATTGGAAGCATGCAGTTGGCTACTGTGTGACTTTAGGTGGCTTTGTACAGCGGTAATTATGGCGAAAATTATGTGACGTTTTGAACGAGTACCCGTTCAAACTTTGGACACAGTCCAGGCAGCATTTTGCAACATTATTGACAGCCCTAGTCATACAAAACATCTGTTGCTGAGACCACATTGTCAACAATAAAAAGAGGTACTTTCGAGCACCTGCTGGTGGTGTGCACCGGGCTGGCGGGGTATGTGCCTGTAAGACGTAGGCAGGAGACAGAGAGAAAAGGAAATCCGTTAAAATTTGTATATAACTCAAAACGTACTGACAAGAAGCCTTCATCAACAAACAAACATCAAATAAAAACAATTTCAATATTGTAATTAAAAACTTCAGCTGCTGCTTTGCGTTTTCCGGTTTTCAAAAGTAAATTTTGATTTTACTGTCTGATCCTTATTGATAACTATTTATTATAATCACTGATTCATTCATTTTACTATGAAATTTATTGTATGCATAAATTTAACTAGGTGGGATCACAGGAAATTTATGAAATATTGATTGAATGATTGAGACTTAGATTGAGAATAGGACGGACGGACAGAACCAGTGATATTGACATGTAAGTTGTTGGTAGATCATACATCTTAAAACTCGCTTGCAATGTAAAGAAAATCGTCAGCTCTATAATATAAATTATATATTTAAATATAATAAAAGGTCAAATTTCAATGAAGATATTTCTTTCTCAGAAATCAATAGTTTAGAATTTTTTATATAAAATAAGTATTTAAAATGGAAAATAAAACAATTAATTATAAAGATTTATTCATTTTATCTATTGAAATTAAGAACTCTGAAAAACAATTTTTTTGACTATAAATTTCTTATATGAGAGACATAACTAAACGTATTGATAATGTTCAATATAAAAAGCACCACTGGACTGACTAGCATAAACATTACAGATTGAGGAGATATTATAATAAAAACAACCCATAATAACAAAGTTTTTGACTATAAATCCCTTATATATGAGACGGAACTCATAGTATTGATATTCAAAATAATATGTACCGCGCGACAAACATTTACAGACTGAACATGACTGAAACCCCCTGCTGCAAAACGGGGATGGGTGATGGTGGGGGGAGTGTCACCGATGGTTGGACTGAACTCCAGCAAACACGTGGATGTCAACAAGAACAGACGGCTATCGCACATTTATAAGAAGATAAACTAAACGTGCATTAATGTAATAACGGTAGATTTGATCGATCTGAAAGTTTGACTCAATGCATTGTTAGATGACTCAAGTCTATGTGCGAAAGTTCAGCTCGATAGCATTACGGGAAGTTGGTCATTTTGTACTTTTGTTTTTTCCGCTAGTTTAAGAGAGAGAGGGAGAGAGAGAGAGAGAGAGAGAGAGAGAGAGAGAGAGAGAGAGAGAGAGGGCAGACGGTGAAGTTAATGTACGTTAAATGAGATACGCAACGCATCGCATTAAAAAAAATATTAAAAGGTTGGTCAATAACACACGCACCATGCGACAGTCTAGGATAAACATTTACAGGCTACAAAGAGATACATAGAGATCATTTAAATATTCATTACTTTAAATACGGTACATTTGATATATCTGAAATTTTGATACAATGCCTTATTAGGGGAACAAAGTCTATGTGCTAAATTTCATCTCGATACGATGACGGGAATGGAGTAACATTTTACTTTTGTTTTTCCTGGTAACTACGACAGACAAACAAAGATCACGAGAAGATGGTGAACTTAATATAAGGGATTTCATTAAACAACCCGTAAAGTTTTTTTTACTATAATTCCCTCTTTATGAGACATAACTAGAAGAAGTGGGACGTGGTGGTCGAGAGGTAGCGCTCTCGACTGTCACACTGATGGTCACGAGTTCGAATCCACACGAAAGTGAGGATTTGTTCTCGGGGCCTGAGGAGTCCCCGAGTCACCCAGCTCCGAATGGGTACCTAACTAGACAATAGTTAGGCGGCTGGGGTAATGCGTGGAACCCCTATAGCCGTGGCCTGTGACCGCTGCATCACTTGCCAACAGATCATCTCTCATGGTCTGTGGACGCAATTATCTTCTGCATAGAAGGAGCGTCTGTATATCTAAGATAAGATAAGTATTGATTATGTTTAATATATTACGCACCGCACCGCGCTACAGGAAAATATAAAACAAGGATGTTCGATACAATAAGTATTGCGCGACAGACAAGCACGAAGATAGGCGTGTTACATAGAGATACATAGACGTCAACTAAAAATGCATTACTTTCATTACGGTACATTCGTGTGAAATGAAATTTTGATCCAATCCATTGTTAGGTCAGAAAGGACAGACAGAGAGAGGGAGAGAGAGAGAGAAAGAGAGAGAGAGAGAGAGAGAGAGAGAGAGAGAGATCACGACAAGACGGTGAATTTAATATAGATCTAATGGATTTAAAAAGACTCACTTTTGTCTGTTTTATAAAAAATAATTAAAGATAATAAAACATATTCTTTTGAAACGTAGATAAACGTTACTGATGGTCTGTACATTTTTGTGTTGAATTATTGAGCTTCAAATTGAAACACTCGCTGTTGTCCCATGGAGCAGAACTTTTGTTGGCTGATCATTAGTTAACCTTCGAAAGACAATAAAACACTTGGGTTAATCGGAAACCAGAATGTTACCAACATTTCACATTGAGGGACATATGTCTTGTATTTCTACTTTGAATATGTCATTAATGTAAAATTAAATTATTTTTTTTTTCTAAAATGATAACATTAAACGATTGGCGATCAGCAGATCGTGTAGTTTTATCAAGTATAAGAAAAACACAGTAGACAAACCAATGATTCGTCTAACGATTTTAGTTTACTGCGATATTCGTAGACTCTCATCCACATTATAATTATTACATTGCTGCTGTGGGAGGGAAAACGTAAATGCTTTCCATGCAGTCAACTTGTAAGTCCTGAAAGAGCGTTGCATATGAGATGTAAGATAAAATTTCAATCTGAGAAAGTTTTGGTCGCTGATGATTTATACGTTAATTAATAGCTGTCTCATCATCTGCAATTCAGGATACAACATACAACAGAAAATTTAGAAAGAAAAGCATTTCAGTTATTTTAACGTTAATAATGATTTTCCTCATTTTTAAAATTAATCTTTCTAAACACGCAGCAATAAGTTTATTCCACATTGTAATAAATATCAATCACCATATTAGCCCCCACAACCTAACCATTTGTTTTACTATTAATTAGAGATGTATGTAAAATCATAAGACACAAATTGTGCTGTGATAAGAAATTATTAAGTTTTACCTGACTAGTATAATTGATATAGTTTACTTGATTAATTTAATCCCGTACTGTTCTATCTCTTTATTCCGCTGTTTTTATACATGCCATCTAACAAAGTAAGCGTTGAGCACTCACGACTACCTTCATTGTTCAGCTCTTCTAATATTCTTAGTTTGTTTGTTTAAATCGACACTGAATATTAAGTTATTGTGCACCCCGGACACATACCATAACCACCGCCATGTTCCCTTCAAGTTGTGCGGCTTTGCGGTCACGCATATATCTGACTGACGCCACGCAGCAATTTTGAATTACAGCGCTCACATTTTATTTGCTGCTTTTCAACATTAGGGAGAAGATCTTAAAGATCTAAAGTAAGTAAGTTTATAATGCTGACTACTCGCAAAAAAACCCCGCTACCTAATGGCTATCATGACACGTGCATTGAAAAAGATGAGGAGAGACTGACAACTTTTAAAAAACAGTTTACTTAACTCGTTTTTGTTCCCCCCCCCCCCACCCCATACTTTTTGGTCGTATGGGGTTCTGATGTATCCATCAAAATTTTCTCGGGGCTTGCTAGAACTTGGCGGCGCCCATCTCCTCTCCATGTCAGCGGGGGAATTTTTAGCAATAGTCATTCATCAACATTTTTATTGTGACTTTAAAGTGGGCTAGAACCCACGCCCCTCAGCTTTTGAGGCGAGCGCACTTTTGACCTCGCTATCCATCGGTTACTTTTTTATTTAAATTATGGAAATGTTCACGATTTTGTCTTTGTTGAGGTTTGACTCACCGATAATTGTAGCTTTCTTCATTTAGTCACGTCATCTGTATTCGACATTGCACCATTAATAATTACATGTAACTTTACTTTTAGGAGACTAAATACCAATCGATGAGTTTTAAATTACCGTATTTATCCGTGAAAGTCAAACAAACTTCGTTCTAGGAATATATTTCTTCATTTTTACTTTTAATTTCATAGTAAATAATAGTTTTCATAACACGGTGTTTATCAATCCTAGAAGTAGAAAGCTAATTAAGTGTTTGCACCGCTAGACATGTTATTGTTCTTAAGTGGGTTTCAAATAAAAGCTTAGAATTTTACAAATCATCTAAGACCTATATTTAAATAATTTGTTTTTCGATTCTTTGAAGTCCTTTATTTTTCGAAAGCTTTAAAGTAAAGCGTCAGATTTTTCTCCGATGTATAGTTAGATGATTTATCAATTATGTTATGTGACCATGACTCTAATTACATTGTTAAATATTGGCTTCCATTGTGTTGTTATAAACGCTTATATGTTGCTCTCTCTATCCGTATCAATGTAGTGTGTTGTATTGTACTTCGTCTGTGCTATCACTGTATACCATGTATCATGATGAATGTCTAAAAACAATCCTTTCCAAATCGTTTAGTCATATTCCATTTTCGCTTTAACTGTCTTTGTCTTTGATTACTTATTATATCAAAAACAAACAAACAAAAATCAACAGCGTTCTTAAAATTTGTGATCATAAATAAACAATAAATAAACAATCTTTACTGTGGAAATGAGGAAAATATATAATTTGGGAAATTTGACTCAAAGAAGACCACGTGTCACTTCATGATGAGCTCAAGTGAATGTCATAGAGCCTGTTTACTATCACTTCTTAAATCCCACCATTTCTTTACAATAAAATTAGCAATCAGATTTAAAGACGCTCCTGCTTATCTACCTTTCTGCCAACTCAATTTTTTTTAATGTATCTATCGACTCAAGGGTAAATAACGTAACATTTTACTGAGCTTGTCTGCCACTGTGAAGGTTTACGGGAAGTGACGAATCTTAAGAAATAAGAAGCTATGACCCCAAGAGAGAATTAAAACATTATTAAAGTCATATCCAAGAAATCATTGTAAAGTCAAATGGAGTGATATAAATGTTTTCTGCGTTTATCAAAAGATAAGATGGTATATTAAGTTTTTGCACCAAATTTATTTCAATAATATTCATTACAGGTTAACAAAGCTATTTTACTTACCCCTTTATGAAAAATATTCAAAGAGAACAGATTCCAGTGCAAGTGCGGTCCTAATGTGTGTCCTAAAGTTTTCTTACATTACTCGTAATGAGAAACTGTAATTTGTTATATAAAAACTCAGTGCTAGTGGCTCCTAGGAAAGAAACATTGTGCTGTAAGCCTAAAGGACAACATTTGTTACAGTTGTGTTAACGCAAGCTGGAGTTTCAATGAAATAACTTGTGGACCAGTCAGTTAAATAGTCAGCTAAAGGACAACATTTATTACAGTTGTGAGTTTCAATTAAATAACTTGTGGACTAGTCTTTCAATAACAAAAAAAAAATGAATAAGACTTTTCATAACGTCAACACTGTGTTTGAGGCTATGAACATAGAGACAAGGGAGATTATCACATTTTTTTCTTTGTGCCGCGTTTGAAGTACCAGTTCTTGTTCTTGGATTCACCACTAACCTCACGAATTTTGTTGTCTACTTAAGACTCGGTCTCAAGGACAGCATGTCCGTGTGTTTCTTCCTTCTGTCCTGTTCCGACCTGATATCTGTCCTCCTCATGCTACCGGCTGACGTCTTTTTCCTCTTTTCCAGCTCCCTTCCGCGGTGGTGGAGAGTCGATGGTGAGTCGCTGACCACCATCCTCATGTTCTACTATCCTTTATTTTACGACATCTCGCAGCTGATTACGACATTCATTGCCGTGCAGCGGTGTTGGTGCGTGGCGTTACCGTTTCGATACAAGAACACATTCACGAGGCGACGGGCGGTCAAGGTCGTGCTGGGACTCGTACTCCTGTGCGTGTGTCAGTACGTACCTGTGATGGCGTCACAGGGGTTACAGGAGACACCGGACCCCGCGAGAAACACGACAGTTTTCATCTTTTGGACGTCAAGCATTCGGGGCAGTATTATGTCCGCCAGGGGAACCACTGCGTTGGTCATCACGACCGCCTGTCAGTCGCTCGTCACTGTCTGTTTAGTCATACTTGCCTCATCGTTACGAGCTTCAGCGCGTTTCCGACAGGCTTTGGTAACAGAGTCTAAAGACGCGTCATTTCCGGGGCCCAGCATCCAAAATGAACAACCAATCCCCTCACATGGGACAAAAAGAGAGTGCTCGAAAATTGTCATCTGTCGACAGTCTAAAAACGAAACAAAAACAAAAGCTTGGAAAGTCTACGCAAAACACACGCTCTTCACACACCGGCCCAGGAATACATCAACAAAAGAAGTCCAGGCCGTGAAGTCTGCAACTTTTGTCTCAGTGATATTCGTCTTGTGCAACACGCCGCGACTCCTGATGTACTACACGGCAATCTGTGTACCAGACTTCAACATGCAGCGACGCTATGAGAACTCTTATATGGTCGGCAACTCTTTCAGATTTTTCTTCGAGGCGATGAACGCTTCCTTCAACATGTTTGTTTACTTGTATTTCAACAAAAGATTCAGGTCAAAATTCTTGACTTGCGCCACGTGAAAAGAACGAATAAATTTAGGTTCAATATATCAAGGTCGTGTCACAGAATTAGTATTACCTTACTTCACTTCATGTGTCAAGTGTTACACTGCTATAATATCTTGTGATTTGTATTTTTTTTTTTATAATTATTTTAAAAAATAAATATTTTTTAAAAAAAAGTTTTTAAAAAATAACCGAGAAAGAGAGAGAAAGAGAACCCCTCCTTTTAGTAATTTTTTAAAAAATTACCCCTTGTCTTAAAATACGAAGCCTTTATGGCTTTTTATTATATATTGTTGACGTGATTTTTTTCTTTTGATTTTCCAAGAGTTCTTCGTGTCGTTTAAAAAAAGTCCACACTTTTATATTTTATTCATTATCTTTTAGTTTTAGTTCATAATGATTTGTTGATAAGAGGTGCTACATTTGCCTTGTTTCATACTTTTGTTTCAACATTGGCAATGGGTTAAAAAATGATTCAGTATGGCTTGACACAGTTATTTTAATATAAAAGAAATCTAACTGTAATTATTTAAGAGAGACTGGCCCAGGATAGGGATGACTGGATGTCTCACGTATGTGGCCTATGCCACTGGAGGAATCGCAATCACTGACGATGATTGGTGGATGTCCCTCATGGACGAGAATACTAAACAACAATTAAACAGAATATACCTTTGCACCAATGACCCCATGTATTTAATTTCATAATATAAGAATTTTATTAATAAATATAATTGAATTAATTAAATAAATTATAGTTATTCTTTATGAAAACTTTGCAATAAATCATACTAAAATGTAAAATAAAAATTAATTATTTCTTTTAAAATGGGTTATGGTTAACTTTTTATAAAATTGGTATTTTCTAGCAATGTTTCATAACATTCGCTTGACTTTTAAAAAAAAAAAAAAAGAAAACTTTGTAATCATTTCTAGTTATAGTTTTTAAATTATCAAGAAAAGTATGCAAGCTTATAAGCTCTCCATCTAGTTAAAAATAAATGAGGCGATTTTAACATTCCTTAACCCATCCATTTGCTCACCAATGTTAACCTCCTTAAAAATATCAGCGTTGATACGTGCAATCACGTTTCGAGTTCATAAGGTATTTCAAGAACTGCAAACGCCACGCAAATACTAATGACGTTGAGTAAAAATGGAGTATTGAAAATGAATGACATAAAAAATTGTAATTAAAGAACAATTAAAGAGAAAAATCGTTTAAATGAAATACAATATCCTTATGTAATTGCAATTTAAGCCAATTGATAAAATTGATGAGAAAATGTATATTGGGCCGTTAACAGTGAAATATTTTCCTCAACGAATCTTGATTGTTATTAGCATGTTGTTGTTTGTTTTTGTTTTTTTCAAACTAGACAAACTTAAATAACGATTAATAAAAAGTACAGAAAATGCAACATTAAATATTAGATTAATGTTAATGCACATTTAAGTTTAAAATGTCCGACTTCTAGCCCTTGTCACGACAGCCAAGAAACTTGTTACGGAACCGAGTGTTAAATTTTAGAAAAACAAATATATTGAGGCTGGAGTTCAGCGCCTCGAAAGTATTCCGAAATATGTTTAGAAGTATGTAGATACTTGCGTAGCGCCTGAGTAAGTTAAACTCTGGCTGCACCAAACTTGTGTAAGAAATAAGGAGCCGCGGGAAGTTGCACATCACGAAGATAACGGAGACAAACGTCGTGGAATAAACCGCCTGCATTTCTTTGCTTCTCTTTCTAAGTTTTATGTGGCTACCGGAGACAGCTGTTCGGTTTCGGGACGCCTCGTCGTCTAGGTTATCTTTTGACTGACCGTTTACGATGGAGCTCTCCTCGGTGGATGTCAGGAGGGACTGGCGAAATTTGGAGGATTCTTTGAGGCTTCCGACCAAAACGACTAGACATGCCATGACCGTAATTTGACATGCGGTTGGTAGGAGAATCCCCCAGAAATTGACCACGACGATGATGTTGGCGCGGTTGGTGGATGTCCAAAACATCAGGTGTGTAGAATTGTCATGAAGGTTCTTGACTTCATTTATTCCCTGAGCGGTGAAGATCGGGATATAGATTGCTAAACACACTAGCGAGATCGCAGCCATGACGAGAAAAGATCGCCAGCGAGTGAACGTCGCCCTGAACTTGAATGGCAGGGCCACGCAGAAGCACTTTTGGACGGCGATGTAGGCGGTTATCAACTGGGAAACGTCGTAGACGAAGATGTAGTAGTAGACGATGAGAAACACCAGGGTCAGGCTGTCAATGTGGACGCCGGCCGGGAGAAATAACGGGAAGTTGGTGACGTAGCGTATGGCGAAGAGCAGGAGCAGACTGAAGAGGTCCGTGCAGGAGAGCACACAGAAACACAGAGAGATGCTGTCTTTCACACCCATACTCAAGAAGATCACGACGTTGATGACGTTGGAGACGAAGCCGATGAAGATGATTATGGGCTGAATGATGGTGCCGACGCCGAAGAGTGTCAGCTTCATCTGAAGTGTCATCTCCATCCCTTCGCTGTATGTCGGTGTCGTTGTGGAGCCGAGGCTTGAGTTGTTCAGACCTGCCATAATCACCTTGGGGATCAAAATTAGTAGATAGGTTTTATACGAGAAAGATGTTGCTAGAGTTGTACCAGGTTTCACTCATTTACAACCGGAGACCTGGGACTAATTACTTAAATGAGGCAGTAAATGTAAATTTTCAAGCAAACAAAGTAAATAAAATGTTATTCATTAAATTTTCCCCTAGAATCTTTGTATTTTATTTATATCAAATAATCCATTAAATGTCTAAATCTTTAACATTTCAATCGATGTGCTTCAACCTAAATTTGTTTAAAACCTTTTAAAGCTTACCCGCAGGACTGATTTCAATTTATAATTTTTAAATAAATATTTGCCAAGTTTACTTCTTGCTTGAAAAATTAAAAGTCTCTTAGTATTTGCACGTGTTCTGCTGTACTCCCATTTCTACGATGTTAGGCAGTGCAAACCAACACGTGAAAGCTTAACGTTAGACTGTACTTTCCCAACGGGTCAAAAATGTAAAATAAAATAAATTGAAAAGATGTGATTGTGACAACAGATTGTTCCTCCTGCATTCTCGCAGCTGATAATTACATTGCAATAAATGCAAATCAAAATCCTTTGATGCTCTATTTCATACGGCAAAGAAATAACATTTCAAAATTTAAAAAATTGAATGACGCTACTCTTCAACTTTTGCTTCTTTGAGAAACAAGTTTATATAAATATTTTGTTAACACCTTATATATATCCATTACTTGATCACAGAAGATAACTGGTATTGGAAAGTGTTTAAGGTAATCGCCGCTACGTAGTTGAACTTCGGGCACACATATTGATTGATGTAATTTCTTTTTTTAAAAGTTTAGCAAACATTTTTAGCATTTCCTCAATTGAATACTCAAAATACGAATATACACATAAAATCAACTCAATTAGTTCAGTTCAAGAGCAAAGTGTAAAAAGTTCATGTTAGACAATGAAAAATAATTGACTTTAAAATTTTTCTTGCAGCTGTTCAAAGTTCAATAAGTCTAGAGCTATTTAGTATGATTATCTCCTTTGTCACCAAACTACCATAAATGGATGAAAAACTGTATTGATGAGATCTCACTTGGTTTCAAACGAAATAATGTCACGAAATTGTGGTGCAAAGGTGATGGTGAAATAACCTCAGTTAACTGCATAAAGTTTTCCAACGGGAAATGAACTTTTATTATGAACACATACCTTAAAATGCATAGTTAATTTTGTTATATACATACCACACTCACTATTACTGACACATTCTGAGAAACTTAATTCGTAGTAAAAAAAACGCATACTCCTGGTGACAGCATACTCAACGTCTTACGTTACATTAAAGATATTCAACCCTAACAGCTTGTCTAAATTACATTTAGTGACATAATTATCAAGATTCGTTGGAGCTATTAATACAGTCATGGGAAATTCCGCTCTATTATATTAGTAGCTACCTAAGTGGAACAGTGGAACACTATCAATCGTATAAATGTTCTTTAGTGTATTTCATAATTAAATACAACTGTTTCATTGAAGTTTCGAGCATTATTGCGTGTGCTAGCTTAAAAAAAACAACAAAAGAAATAGTTTTTTTTAACGCTTTTCAACTTAAGGAGATATTATAAGTTTACAGAAATTTGTAAAGGGTGTAAAAGTTTTTTACAATAATTTCTTAAAACAAACTTTATTTGAAAACTAGGGTATCACCCGTCAAAAATGACGGAAGTTTTAAAAATAAATGTATTTCAGCTTCAATCTCTTTATTTTGAACAAATGTTCATCAGAAAAAAATCAATATATATAATAAACAAATTAATGTATGTATTTAAGTTTTTCCTTTCTGTTCATCTCTTCGGGCCGGGGGCCTTGATTCTCTTTTCGTTAACGTTTAATATTTTATTTCCCATTCTGTAACATGGTCTCAACAAATGTAGCTAACAAATTAAATATGATCATAATTGAAATGAACAAATGTTTCAAAACTTACATCTTGCAACTACTTGGCCAGGGGACCCTTAATGTCATGTTTTGCTTATGTATTTTATTTATATAAATCAATGTATGCATGTATGTTTGTCCATTAAAGCTGACTAAACCATTCATCCGATCACGATGGCACTTTAGAAATTGTTGGATGCTCTTACGGAATGGTTTATGTGAAAAATAAATTTGAACATTGACATTCGTGGTGGCCGTGGGCCCCAATTTTTTCCATTTATATTATACTAGCAATTTACCCGTGATTTGCTGCGGAAATTAGGATTTCAGTTACCGTTGAGAACCCGCGTAACACCAATTCAAAACACCTATTGATTTTAATCTGAATGAATATGGATTTACTAAATATATTAACTTCAACCGTTCAGTCTCCTACGTACACTAGAACTTTGAGATTTAAAGATGCGTCTTTTTTTATTTTACTCATATTGGGAAAAAACATATATTTCGGCAATCGTCACCCTAGTGAGAGGTGATTTAATCTTACCATCGCGGGGAGAGGGGGTACTCAACAACTTCCCAAAGTTTCAAGCTTCTACCTACACGGAAACTTGGAGAATTAACGTTGATTCAGTTTCATATAGCCCATTTTAGGGGGAAAAAAAGTCTTGGGTCTCGGGTACCCATGAGTGGAATTTTTTTTAATTTGTATAATTATTTTTCCTTGTCTACCTACACGGGAAATAAGAGAATTATAGATTTTCAATTTTTATAAATTTCATATGAGAAAAAAAAGGTTTTGAGGCCCCGGCCGCCATGAGTGTGTATTTCAAAATTCTTTTACACCGACTCTCGTCGTGAGAGGGTAATTGACAATTTCCCAAAGTTTCATGCTCTTGCTTACACGGAAAATTATTGATGAGTCGGTTTTTAAGATAAGAAAAACTATATTTTGGCCCCCGTCCCCATAAGAGGAAATTTTAACTTTTTTTTGCCAATGTTTGTAGGGAGATTGTACTCAACAACTTCCAAAAGTTTCATGCTTTTACCTACGCGGGGAATGGAAAAATTAGTGATTTTCAGATTTTAAATAGTATATATTTGGAAAAAACTACAGTTGGTCCCCCGTCCCCAGTAAAGGATAGTTGAAATATTTCTCAACCTACTACCATCGCGAATGTGAATTTATCAACTCCCCAACGTTTTATGTGTCTACCTACACGGGAAATAAGAGAATTATAGATTTTCAATTTTTATAAATCTCATATAAGAAAAAAAAAATAATGATGAGTCGGTTTTTAATATAAGAAATACTATATTTGGGCCTCCGGTCCTCCGTGAGAGGGAATTATAACTTTCTTTTTTGCCAATAGTCGTCGGGAGCGTGTATTCATAAAATTTTCACTGATTAATGCTATACGGGAAATAGGAAATATTTTTAAAAAGCTCATATCAGGAAAAAAAAACGTTTTTGGTACACCGGCCCCCATGAGTGGGAAACTTATCTTTTGTTTTTTTCAAAATATCGTTGGGAACATGTACCAAAATTTTTTTCCAAAGTTTCATGCTTCTATCTACACGGGAAATTGGAAAATTTGTGATTTTCAATTTTTTATAGAGACCATATAAGGAAAAAAATGTTTTTGGGCCCCACATGAGCGAAATTTTTAAAATTCGTTTTCGCCAATTTTCGTCGTGAGAGGGTACCCAACAACTTCCCAAAGTTTCATACTTCTACTTACATGGGAATTTGGAAAATTAGGGATGAATCAATGAGTGAGTCAGTCAGTGAGGGCTTTCCCTTTTATTAGTATAGATTAGTTATATACAAATTAGTTTAGTGTTAGCTACATGAAAAATGATTGGATCTTGACCAAACTTAATACATACATACTTTATAGCCAATATTAAAATACAATACGGTTTTTACCTCCTAATGTTAATTGCTTTGGAGATGGGGGTTACAATCTTTATTTTCGTTAAGTGTTAAAGACTTTATTTGTGCCTATATGAGATATATACTAATTGTTTAAGCGTTAACGACATGGTAAAATGGATAGATCATTATTTATCTAAATATATAAAAATGAAAGTATCTCCCTATGTGTGTGAGTGTGTGTGCATCTCCTTTATAAACCATGCATCCGATCGTCATGAAACTTTTGGAGACAGTTTAGTACGCTCCCTGGATGATTACTGGCAAAATTATTTTCTATATTTAACACTCATGGGGCACCGGGTGCCCATAATGTCAATGTTTGCTTACATGAGCTATAAAAGTAGTTAATAGTTAGCTGCTGTGTAAATTGATGGATCTTAATTAAAGATAGTATATAAAAATTTTACAGCCAATATTGAAATATTATAGGGCACTGAACTCTTAATGATCATTCCTTCGCGGCCGGGGGCACTAAATGCCTTTTTTTTTTCTTAAACGTATACGTTTTATTTCCCATTCGATTGTTAATGATCTCGACAAAAAATGACAAATATATCTTATATTGTGCAGATTAAAAATGAAAAGGTGTTTTCAACTTTACATTTTACATTGAATGGGGACTTGGACCAAAAATAAATTTTTTTGCTAATATGAGCTATATAAAAATAATTTTATGCCTTAGCTACTGTAAATATGAAGGGATCTTAACCAAAATTTGTATACAAAAATTGATAGCTCATATTAAAAGGCTATAG
The DNA here is from genome assembly GCA_002072015.1 of Radix auricularia. NCBI lineage: Eukaryota > Metazoa > Mollusca > Gastropoda > Lymnaeidae > Radix > Radix auricularia. The sequence continues at coordinate 1,085,825 of MUZC01000987.1, read as the reverse complement.
GGCACTGAACTTTAAATTTTCTTTATTTTTCCTTTTTTTTTGTATATTTTTAAGATATTTCTGTCATTCAATTTTTAGCGATCTTGCGGAATATATCATGTTGAAATTATATTAAAATGAGCAGGTTTTTAAATTAAAATCTTGAACTAATTTGGCCTAAGGGCCCCTAAATACCTTTTTAACTTATATTAGTGGCATGAATATTAGTTTTGGCGCAAAGAACTGACAAAATTAATGGATCTTGGCCATCTCTTAATTTTTTTAAAAATTAGTCTCATAAGCTCGTTGTTGTTGGGGGTTCTAATGATATCATTCAACTCTTTCTCGGGGCTTGGTAGACCTTGGGGTTGCCCATCTCCCCTCCAGGTCAGTGGAGGACTTTTTAGCAATAGCCATCCATCAACATTTTTATTTTGGCTTTTACGTGGGCTAGATCGCACGCCTCTCAGCTTGTGGGGAGAGCGCTCTATTGACCTCACTATTCATCCCCCATCCTAGTATATAAAAACTCAAGAGTATATATCTCATTATAATCGGGAAATGAACTCCAAATGTTCAATTCCTCGGGGTAGGGAGCCCAAAATGACTTTTTTTTTACTGCACGTTTACAATTTAAATCCCCAATCAATTTTACACGATATTGAGCAATTTGCCATGAGTACAATGGCAGTAAAAAATTTAATTAACACTTATATTCGAGCCGGTCTCCTTAATATCGTTTGTTCTTATCTAAGCTTTTAAATTATAAATTTATGTATCCGTTTGCCATGAAACTTGGACTTTTTTGCACATTGCCGCGTAGGTTTCTGCCATAATATTTTTAAAACAAAGCATTCATTGGTTTATTAAAATGTATTCATTGTTACTGAGATCAAAGCAACATACGATAGGTCTGCTAGAGTAATTTAAAATGTTCATTAATTTTATTAATTTTTGTTTTATTCATTTATTTCCAGTAACAATTTTATACGGAATTTCGAAAAAAATCATTGGTGCGCTAGTTTTTAAAATTAGTCGCGTCATCGGGACATAATAAATTGCAAATTATATGTATTCATTGAGTATTTTTGGTGGGCTGCTTTCTAAAAATAGTAGCGTCACGGACAATAAGACAGACAAAACATACATTGCAAATTATATATATATTGATAGTGTCATTTTTTATTTTTTTTTAAATTTGTTGTTGTTGTTGTTTGTGTGTGTGTGGGGGTGGGTGTGTCTGTCTACAACTGTCGGATAATCAATAATTATTGAACACCGTTGACATATTAGATTATCCCCGGAACTCGCTTAATTTACGAGAGTTGACACTTTCAGATACTAGCTGTATTTGTGGTTTTGTTATCTGTGGTTTATTTTCACGTTTTTTTTAAAAAAGTCATCTGAAAAAGTCTTTCAATAAATGTCACACTCGAATTGAACAAAACTAAAAAAAAATGTTTCTTCGGAAATATTTAATCTTGTCACTGGCGAACAGATTTAGAAAATGACATTAAAACGTTCAATAAAAAACCCTTATCTTTTTAGTTACGATTTAAATGTGAAAAAGTAATAAAAACTCAATTATTTTCTAAACGCAATTTCCGATAAAGAAATTCCTTTTTTTTTATTTATGTAAATTCATTCTAGATTAGATTAAAAGTTATTTCAAATAAGTAATTCTGAAACTGAACAAAATATGACGTCATATATCCTCACGCTAAATCACACCAAGAATGTGTCTATATAATGCGCACCGCGCAATAGTCTAACATTAGCATTCACAAATCGGGAAAATCCCAGTAACTATCATTCTAGATTCTAGATTATATTAAAAGTAATTTCAAATCAAAAAATTTAAAACTAAACAAAACAATTGCTACCTACGAATTGCTGCTAAAATTTCGGGAGTCGAATGAAGATGACAGATTTTTCAAACCTTCCTTCTACAAAACTGTTTTAAATATTATTAGGTATCGTTTGACGTTTGTTTCAACCAGATAGATATTATAGGTAGCGAGAAATTGACAAAATACTGATATTTTTTCGGTTTTTTAATTTTTCAAGCAATCTAGTCAATCCGTGCACATTCTTTGGAGATCCAAAACATATTTACAAAAGACCCGAACTCTCTCTCTCTCTCTCTCTCTCTCTCTCTCTCTCTCTCTCTCTCTCTCTCTCTCTCTTTCTCTCTCTCTCTCTCTTTCTCTCTCTCTCTCTCTCCCTCTCTCTCTCTCTCTCCCTCTCTCTCCCCCTCTCTCTGGTATGGTTCAGGAGGAGTTGCCGTTCAAAGCTTTAAAAAACTGGCCGGAAATTTCGAATCTATAAACGAAATTGCGTTAAATTTAAAATAGTGAACAGTTGGTAAAAAGCAATAGATACTTTTAAATAAACGTATGATGCATCCTATTTTTGGTTTTAGCTTACAGCAATGTAAAGTTGTATTTAATTAAAAAAAATAATGTTTTGTAAAAAAAAAATATTTATACTGATAGAGTAATTAAGCCACGGGATGTAGAGACAAAATTTTGAATTAATAATAAATTTCATGGGCGTAAAAAAAAACAATGCTCACTTTAAGCTGCTCGGCTGATAGCTGACCCCCGCCACGCAACAGCTTAGAATTACCGCTCAGCAAAGTTTGTAAAATATTGCACAAAAAATGAATGCTGTTCATCTTTGTTTGTTTTAAATTTTCACGCGGACTAAAGAACCTTAAAGAGATCATTGGTAGTGACGTACTTCTAGGGAAGAGTGTATCACTAGCACGGATATCTAATATATCTAGCATATCAATAGTCAATAGTCTTTAATTACCCTGATCAGGCTTCGGGGTAAAAGACAGTTTTTACTCAGCAATGAAAGCTTAAACATAGAAAACTGTGAGGTGAGATGGTCACTCATTAAAAGGTGATTTGCGTTATCAGCGTGTGATTTTTAATCAGTACGAGGCAATGATTAATTGTATTTCTTTTGTTTAGTGTGTGTGTGTGTGTAAGTCCTCGTGCGCGCTGCTTTCCTGATAAATTATGTTTTTCCTACAAGGTATAGGTGTTATTATCTAAGCATCTCTATAGTGTTACCCATCGTTGAGATTAAAATTAATTTGTTTAAAAACAAGCAAAACCTCACGCCATGTTTACAATAAAATTGACTTCTCTGATCTTTGATAATTTAGCCAATTTTAGTTTCTGAGAAAAGCTGGACTATTGATTTTTCACGAAAATAATTATTACATACAAACATAATATATATATATATATATTTCTATTTAATTAATGGAGGGAAAGCCAGTCTGAAATTATACTTTAAAGTGAATATGTCTTCACATCAATAAATGATGTCTTCATCTTTTAATCTTGAAAATGGTTAGCGTTGGAAACTGATTATCAGGAAATTTACTTCCCAGCAGTTGCTTTCTTCTGTACTTCATTGACTTGTATTTTATAGTAATTCCTTTAGTCAAAGTTAGGAAAAAGTCAATATTTATAAAGTTCGTGTAATTTTAAGAATCTCAGATAAAGGAATATCTTAGCTAAAAAGGATGCTGAATGACACACATTCAACTATCATTGCACAGACTTCTGGTGTTAAAAACTTTAATTGCAAATTAGGGTGTTCAACAAGAGATATGAAGACATAGATCTACTTTAACATTAAATTTTGTCATTTCTCAAGCATAAGATATTAGTGACATAAACAACCATATAAAATAATCATCACTCATCGAACAATGTTTTATGTCTATGGTTTCAATAATCCTTTCCTGTTGCGTTGAAACATTTCGTGAAATAAAATAAAGGTGTAGGTTTACATTTTATGATATTCTCATAACATTTTCTCCATGTTTTGGACCCCGTTCAAAGTTCCTATTAAATCAACCTTGATGTGTTGTGAATGTTCTCTTTGACATTGACGCTTATATAATATATAAACATAAAATTGTTTCGTGATTTAAATTTAACGTTATTAGTTCTGCGCAAATGTTAATCGCGCATTGTCCCGCCTTATCAGCCAAAACAAATAGTGCCGTAAATACTTTATACCATGGTGTCTTACTCTTAGAGCCCCTCCCGCCCCCGTGTCATCCCGAAAATGTATGTGTTCCCCTCTGTTAAAGAATGATGTAGCCAGCCAGAAGAGTAGTATTTTATTTTGTGTTTTGGCTTCTGGTATTGAAACCTATGACCCGAGCATGTCAGGGGGGGGGGGTCGTGGCCAACGGTTATTTATCAGCCATAAGGGGCAATATTTCTTTCGTTACAGTAACATGTGCCTCAAAGTTAGTTTAGAGGCAGCACCGTATGCGTGGAGCACTTCCGTTTTTGGACTAGAATAATATTCTGGCTAATAATGGGCACGATATATCTTAATAAATAACTCATAGAAAACAAAACAACAAAAAAAATTTCAGTTATTTACAAGGTTTGAAATGCATTTCTACAATTATTTATTATACGTAATATCAGGGGCAGGGGTACACATAATTTTATTTTAAAATGTATAACATTTTTTTAAAAGTACTGACATTTAACAAACCGTTTAGTATTAAAAATTGCCAAACAGGGTGTACCTCTTTTATTTTCGGTCAACCAAAATAATAAAACGAACACGTTTATTTAAAGATTACTCTTCAAAAGGAAGTTAATAGTAATAAATTATATAATTAATGTGAAAATTAGCACAAATCACATTAATTTCTGCAGGCTAACCTTCTAAAAATAATTTTAACTTCACTTCTAAATTTAACATTCAGCACTCCGTAGATGAAAGGGTTTGCGACCGAATTGATGAAAAACGATCGCACGATGATGTTGTTGAACACCAGCAGAGAGCCTTTCCTGTCGTCGATGGTGTGGACAAGTTTGACAACCTGCAGAGACAAGTGGGGGAGGTAACTCAATATAAACACAAGGGTTACCCAGAACGCTATCAGAGTTGTCTTCGTGGCTATGTTTCTAGGGCTTGTATTCACAAAAGCGGCCTGTGTCACTTTTTTTGTCTCCCGGGGATTTTCTTCTTCTGCTTTGGTGGCTGCTTTTTGAGTGAGTTTTTGCAAGTCAGAAGTATTGTATAATGTCAACGAGGTTGTGGTTTTCGGGGCCAATCCTGTGAAGGGTATAGTGAGAGAGGCTTTGTTATCAGGCGTCGTTGACATGACGTTTAAGGATATCTTGCCGCCAGGGCGGGTTTTGGAAATTACCGAGTTAGACCGGATACTATATTTAGAGCATAACGCCACGTCACTATCATTTGGACAATGCAACCGTGAATAGTACCCTTCGTCTGGGTTTGCCGACGACAAGTGAAGTGGAAAACTGACGTTGTTGGTGTTGTTGTTCAAAGCGTCGGATGTTACATCGCCGTTCAAAACTTCCGCAGCCGTGTCTGGATCGATACCTTGTAACGAACTTGAGATAACCTCTTCTCTAGTATCTGTTTCCCGGTTTAATCTTTTCGCGCTATCGATCCCGTCACGCTTTTCGATGGTGATCATCTCCTGACAAAAGTTGATGTCAGTATCGACTTTTATACTCGAGCTCACCTTATCGTTGGAAATTTGGAGATTAGTCGCTACTCCTTTTGGCCCAGGCATCCAGATATCGTGGACATTTCTAGGATGACTAATGGCGCCAACAGGATTTTTCTTTTCTTTCCAGCGCTCTAATAATCGACTGTGACGTTTCAAATCGCGCAGAATGAACGAATACAATAAAACCATAACGAGTACTTCGACTCCAAACCCGAAGAAAAGGGCGGAGTTGTAAATGGCTGGTAATCTCGTGTCCTTGAACTCGTCCGAGAACGTGCAGTCTTTACCGGGAAATCCGGGAATTCCCGAATCGACGGTGCTCACGCCGTAGAGAACAGGGGTGGGCCAGGAGAAAAGAAAAGCCCCTCCGAGGACGGGAATGAGAGAGAGTTTCGCCATGCAGAGGGACACCTGCTTCTCTGTGGGCTTACACACCTTTCTGAAGCGGTCGATGGCAATTGCTACAAGCGTGAGGCTGGAAGCTAGGGTGGAGAAAACTATGATCGACCTGCAAGACAAGGTAGAAGATGCTAAAGGAAAATTAATTTTCAAAATTTAAATTCTTAATATCTGAGGGGAAGAATATTTATAAGGGCTTAAAGTGTATCATTCTTAAACAACATGTACTGATAAAAACTTCACACACACACACACACACGCGCGCGCGCGCACACACACACACACACACATATACACACACACATACACACACATACATACATACACACACACACACACACACACACACACACACACACATTAAATATATTGTTGTTTTTTTTTAATTATTACATAAGAACGATGTCTTCAAACTTTATCTCTCGGACTTTCTTTGATAATATTTGACGATAACCTCTCGTCCCAAACAGATCGAAAATATTCTTTTGAGTTTAAAAAATGCAGTTAATTAGGGCAAAAGCCGTAATTTTCTTCGGACACTAGTGATCTCACTGTCTGGCTGGTGATAAGATATTCTGGTGTTATGTTATCTTCACTGATGGCCAGGTGTACATTTTTAATGAAAACATTGAAGCTTTCCACAAATGTGTTAGGATATTATCTTGGCGTTTCGAAAGACTGTGTAAATACTTTTAAGAATTTAACATTGTAGTAATTGTAGCTGGTGTTGAAATGTCTTAGCCAACTTTAAGTTATGTTTTCGGTTAAAAACAGCAAAGTGTCTGGGATCGTTAAAGGACTATTTACGTTTAGATGGTAGAAGAGCATTGTCACTAAATTAAAAAAGTTTAAAGTGAACAATTATATATGTATATATATNTATATATATATATATAATTAAATAAATTATTAAAATTTAAAAAAAAAACGCTTTGTCTTTAAATTCAAATTGTTTAAATAAAATAATAATTTTTTTCTAAAACTGAAATAAATTAATAATTTAAAAAATGATATCTTGAAACATTTTCTGCCGAGCGATAACAGCCTCGCAACTATTTTTTTCTTCCCTTGCGATAACTTTCCCTTTTAAAATACTGATTTAGATTACCAAAATGAATGCCACCTATACGACTTTATATTTTAATGTTACTATGGCAATGCAAACCTTAGAATCTTACAAGCCACTTGCGACTCAAACTTGTAGAAGAGCGTTATGTCCACAATCTCCGCCGGCATTGAGACCGTGCAACTGACCAGGTCAAACACGGCCAGACAGACGATGAAGAAATGCTGCGTGGATGACCTTAGTCTGGAGACGATAATAGTAGCGATCGTCAGCAAGTAAAAAAAATATTGCAACAAATTTTTGTCTTATCTCAAAATGATATCTGTTAAAAGAAATTTTTCTATTTTTACCACTATTTTCTCATTTGGATTGGAAGATGAGAGTAAATGAGATTAAGAGAGATATGAGAGAGAGAGGAAGTTAGAGAGGTATTTACTTTCAGTTTGGGCTTTAGACAGGTGGAAGATTTCTTGTTTGAAATTGTTTTAGTTATGTGTTTTTCAAATGTCTCGAAGAGATTTGAAGTGACTGGACAATTGAACTGATACCGCACTCTTAATCTTCCAAAAGAACTCGAGTAAAGACACCGCACTCTCAATCTTCCAAAAGAACTCGAGTAAAGACACCACACTCTTAATCTTCCAAAAGAACTTGAATAATGACACCACACTCTCAATCTTCCAAAAGAACACGAGTAAAGACACCGCACTCTCAATCTTCCAAAAGAACACTAGTAAAGACACCGCACTCTCAATCTTCCAAAAGAACACGAGTAAAGACACCGCACTCTCAAGCTTCCAAAAGAACACTAGTAAAGACACCGCACTCTCAATCTTCCAAAAGAACACTAATAAAGACACCGCACTCTCAATCTTCCAAAAGAACACGAGTAAAGACACCGCACTCTCAATCTTCCAAAAAATAGTTACACGCACACAATTGTATACGAATGTCATGAATGGTAGTTAGATTTTAAGATATTTTTTTTCTTTAAATCTATTGTTTCGGGTGATATAAATGGTGTTGAAATTTCAAGGTAGTAGATCAACTTGAATTGGTTCAACTTTCAGTTAAGATATATGATCGGACAAAAGGCCAAGCAGGCAAAAATTCAAGTCAAGTAAAGTTTATCTTCAAAGCACTTCATCATGATCACATTATTTTAAAAAAAATTAAGTTGTATTAACCCACAAAGGACATAAAAGTATGTATTCAATGTAAATGGTGATATGTTTAAATATTTAAAATAAAATAAATGTTGATTGAATATAAATGCTATTCATAAATGTATGCAATTAATTTCTTGGTTAAATAAATAAAGAGAAACGCGTAGCAAAGTATTGCAAATAATTTAACTTGACCAGGTTGCAATTTTAAACACAAATAATAATAATAATAATAATAATAATATGTATATGTGTATATTTAAAAATAAGGAAAGAATCCGAGTGAAAATAGGATAAATAATATATAGACCAAAAAATCTTTCCAGCTAAGTTGAATGTTCCCCACTAACCTGACTGTAGAGCTTTAGAGAACATGTTCTCCATTAACATAAATGTAAAGACATATAGGACCAACATGTTCACAACTAGCCTTAATGTAAAGACATATAGGACCAACAAGTTCCCCACTAACCTGAATGTAAAGACATATAGGACCAACATGTTCCCCACTAACCTGAATGTAAAAACATATAGGACTAACATGTTCCCAACTAACCTGAATGTAAAGACATATAGGACCAACATGTTCCCAACTAACCTGAATGTAAAAACATATAGGACCAACAAGTTCTCCACTAACCTGAATGTAAAGACATATAGGACCAACAAGTTCCCCACTAACCTGAATGTAAAGACATATAGGACCAACATGTTCCCCACTAACCTGAATGTAAAAACATATAGGACCAACATGTTCCCAACTAACCTGAATGTAAAGACATAGAGGACCAACATGTTCCCAACTAACCTGAATGTAAAGACATAGAGGACCAACATGTTCCCAACTAACCTGAATGTAAAGACATAGAGGACCAACATGTTCCCAACTAACCTGAATGTAAAGACATAGAGGACCAACATGTTCCCAACTAACCTGAATGTAAAGACATAGAGGACCAACATGTTCCCAACTAACCTGAATGTAAAGACATAGAGGACCAACATGTTCCCAACTAACCTGAATGTAAAGACATAGAGGACCAACATGTTCCCAACTAACCTGAATGTAAAGACATAGAGGACCAACATGTTCCCAACTAACCTGAATGTAAAGACATATAGGACCAACATGTTCCCAACTAACCTGAATGTAAAGACATAGAGGACCAACAAGTTCCCAACTAACCTGAATGTAAAAACATATAGGACCAACAAGTTCTCCACTAACCTGAATGTAAAGACATATAGGACCAACATGTTCCCAACTAACCTGAATGTAAAGACATAGAGAACCAACATGTTCCCAACTAACCTGAATGTAAAGACATAGAGGACCAACATGTTCCCAACTAACCTGAATGTAAAGACATAGAGGACCAACATGTTCCCTACTAACCTGAATGTAAAGACATATAGGACCAACATGTTCCCAACTAACCTGAATGTAAAGACATAGAGGACCAACATGTTCCCAACTAACCTGAATGTAAAGACATAGAGGACCAACATGTTCCCAACTAACCTGAATGTAAAGACATATAGGACCAACATGTTCCCAACTAACCTGAATGTAAAGACATAGAGGACCAACATGTTCCCAACTAACCTGAATGTAAAAACATAGACGACTAACATGTTCCCAACTAACCTGAATGTAAAGACATATAGGACCAACATGTTCCCAACTAACCTGAATGTAAAGACACAGAGGACTAACATGTTCTCCACTAACCTGAATGTAAAGACATATAGGACCAACATAATCCCAACTAACCTGAATGTAAAGACATAGAGGACCAACATGTTCCCAACTAACCTGAATGTAAAGACATATAGGACCAACATGTTCCCAACTAACCTGAATGTAAAGACATAGAGGACCAACATGTTCCCAACTACTCCTACTACAATCAGAACAGCCAGGTACAACATCGCAGGCATCAGAGACTTGGCAATCTTGTCATTTTCTTCGTCCAAGTCAGACATTGCAAAGGCGGCACCCACTGCAGATGTACTGTTGATCTTCACCCCATTGATTGTTCCTGTGGTAGAATACTGAACGATGGTGCTGAAAATTTCTTCAGATGTCTGAATGTTTAAAAGTTCAAGGTCAGAGACCATCTTTGTTTTCGCTTCAATGTTTCGCTATTTTCGAGTTTAATTGTGGCTATTTCCGTGTTTTCTTGTCGCTTTCTTCATGTTTCTGTTTTAGTAATATTACATCATTCACGACGCTGATAAAAAAATAAATCAAAAGTTAAAAGAATATATTAGATGTATAGGAGTTGATGCGCACATTTTCTTTTAAAATTTTAAATATAATTTACAGTCCTGTCTTTAAAGTATTCCAACACTCATTCATGCGAATTTTTTTCATGTTTTTTGTCAACTTATATTTTGACAAACTTTGTAAAAAAAAAAATTCTGTGAATTGTTATCAACAACTTTTCATTTTAAAACAGTCTTTTTAATTCCCTTATATTAACTTCACATTAAACTCCTATTATCTATCCCCTCTGAGCTGAGGGCCTCAAATGTCTTTTTTTTTTAATGAGCATTAATAATGGTATACCCCATTCAAATTTACACGATGTTGAGAAATATAGATTGAATGCAAATGGCTATTTTAAAAAAGTTAATTATCACTCATTTTGGGTCCAGGGCTAATATTTATCTTTTTTTTCGTTTATAAGCTTCTAAATTATTAATTTTTTTTATCCGTTTACTATGAAACTTAGAGGTTTCTGGCATAATTTGTTTTAAAACATACCAACATTGCTTTCTTAAAATGTATTCATTTTTACTGAGATCGTTGCAACACACGACGGGTCTGCTAGTAGATATATTATGGCTGCGGAAATCAAAGATTATTTCTCGATTTATCTTCAAAATTTAATTGATTAAATATCGATTAAAATAATTTTAATTTATAAAAATACGAATAAAATTGATGAATATATTTATAATATTTGTTTCAATTTATTAAAAAAAAATAATTAACAAACAATATAATAGCCCAGATCACAGGATCCATATCGCTGAGAAAAATAGTACAACAGTCCATATCAGTTAAACAAGCAATAAAATCTCAAATGAGTATTTAAACACCATATCCAAAAAGAATTTCCGATTTTTTATTCAGTGAAATCATTCTAGATTACATTAAAAGTCATTTCATATCAGTAATTCATAATAGACTAAACAAAATATGACGTCATACCCCTCACGCAATATCCCTTCGAGAATGTTGTCAATATAATGCGCAACGCCAACAGCTTTCACAAAGCGGGAAAACCCCATTAACTATCATTCTAGATTAGGTTAAAATTCAAATCAATAATTTTGAAACCAAACAAAACAATTACTATCAACACATCGCTGCTAAAATTACGGGAGTCGAAAGAAAATACATTTTTCAAAAATTCCTTTTTCATCATCGTTCTAAATATTATTAGTTATCGTTTGGCGTTTCTTTCAACTCAATAGATGTTATGACTCGCGAGAAATTGACAAAATACTCATATTTGTTTCGTTTTTTTTATTCTCCATGAAATCCAGTTAATGTTGTTTGATTTTTTTTTTTTTTTTGTTTTTTTTTTTTAAATGTATAATCACTAATTTACTCTTGGTTCTTCTATCCTCTAGTGTTTCAAGGTTTAATAATTTAATTAACGGTGTTACTATTGTCACTTTTGAATGTTTTCCATTAATGAATCTTGCAGCTCTTTTTTTAATTAGCTCTAGTTTATCACTGCTTTCTTTGGTGGATGGGTCCCATACAAGAGATGCATATTCTAGTATAGGTCTCAACAGGGTGACGTAGCATTTTAGTTTTATGTCTTTATTGCATTTATAAAAGTTTCTTTTTATAACCCTAAGGTTTTGTTTAATTTTTTAATAACTTCATTGATATAAGCAATCAAATAATGAAGTTTATGTATATTATCCGTGGCTATGCGTAAACTTTAGAGATACTGGACGAAATACTCATTTCATTTTTTTTTTAATTTGGAAACGACTTTTTACACAGAAAATTTATGATATGCTGTTTAAAAAGTTTCCTTAAAATAAAAACAAAAGATATTTTGAATCACCAAAAATTACACATTCTATTTATAAGAAGCCCGCGAAAAGAATTAAATGAGCAGCATTTATTGAAGCCTTGGCTCCATTTAAAATGATGTTACACATCAAAAGATAATGTTTCGCCTGGCTTCTAATTAAATTAATTTTATTTAATTTTCTTCTAGTCCTCATAAATGTTTAGAGGTGTAAAGAGCAAATCACTTCCTTTTACCCGCATTAAGCTCTTTTTAAAAATTCATTAACGTTTTCATTTTGTACCAATCTGTTTTAGAAATATGTTTATTCTTTTAGACCCATTTACTCAGAATAATTATTTTTTAATCAGATGAACATGTATACAATATTTCTTATTGTTCATATTCTTAACGGTAAATAATTTAGTCATTTAATTTTTTTTATTTATTACTATTATTAATTCATCACAAGGCATGCTGTGAATTGCTAAAGCGCAAAAAAATATTATAATATAAAAATCGTTTGTAAAAAAAGTTTCAACTGGTTACATTACTATGATAAATTTGCTAGTTATCATTTAGATTCACGACTCGCTGGATAAACCGGAAGATTAATTTTTTAAAGAAGCAAAGTATTTGTTCTTCTGCGGATCTGACTATAGGTAAAAATCAATTCAACCTCTAAAGGAGTTCTCTTATGTCTATTATGAAAAGTTTGAAATACCTGCACATCAATAACTTAAATAACATTACTGATTTTAAAAATATTTTCTTCAATTAATTTTATTTGGAAAGTTATTTATCTTTAATATTTCAAGGTTTGTTCAAATCTGACCTTGATCTCTCACCAGGAAGTGATACTGAAGTTAAAATAACATTGAAATCGCTGGACAACAAAGTGGAAATTATTGTTTTTGTTTTTACTCGAAACTCAACACTAGAATTTTTTCCACAAAAAAATTATTTTGTTTATATGCAGAGTGTGGCCGTGTAAATGCCCTGTAAGCCTACACATTGTAGGCGCTATATAGGTGTTCTCCTCTACTTGTTATATACTTAGATATTTGTTTTAATATATAAAAGAAAGTGACACCTAGTCTTTCGACTTCGAAACATTAAAAGACTGTGTAACTTAATTGAGCTATATTCTTTCATATTCTAGCCATTGGCCAAAGATTGATTTACCAGTATCCATTTTAATAGTAGAAATGGGAACAAAATTTACGTCGAATCCTGGAAAAATAAATAACAAAAGAATTTTTCTCCTAATAATTTAAACGAAGTAAATTGTATTCATATAATACAAATTTCACCACTATATTTCAGAACTATACTACATAATGTTTTTGCATCCGAGTCAATTGTATCTTAGCTTATTAAAAATCAAAGCACGTTTTAAATAAAGATATTTAACGATATCACTCTTCTAATCTAATTGTATTTCACCTCCAAAAAACAGGTTAAGACATAAATTTATCAATTTAAAAAAATAAAATTCTTGATATCCTCACTAAATCCTGTATTGGTTATAAAAATTTAAACAACACCGGTTGAAGACGAATCTCTCCAAAATGTGAGACCACAATTGAAATCTGCGGCTACACGATTACACTCAAAGGTCGATGCCGTCATGTGGCCCACTGTTCCCACGGTTACGTCTGGGGGCAGTTTAAATGTTATCCGCATCGTAAAAGAAAAGTTATTATATCTTCGTCCTAACCGCGGTGACAGTGTTCAACGCAAAACTGATCAAAGGTTCTAAAATTAACGACCAGGTCATCAGGAAAATTGCACATATTTAGCATGGGTTCAAATTTTCTCCCCTTTTAGTTTTTACGGTTAATGAAATATCCATTTTCGGGAACAGTAAAAAGAAGGGGGAAAAGTGTGGTAAAATTGTTTTGAATTCTATCCCTCGAATTAAAAAAATATATTATACACTCATAATTTAATGTTAGTTTATAAATGAACCCGTTTCTCCAATGTCTTATTTCTCTGTGTACAGATCTGATTATGTGTTTTATGTATCTGAATGTAAACAATCGTCCTATCACGTATAACAATCTAAGCAGCATTTAATCATCAACTGACGTCTATTTAACTAATTGTGGTTGGTGTGGGTGTCAACTAGTTATGTGCAGATTTATTAGTGCTCTTCACACTGCCATTAATAAATCAGTTAAAATCGCGACACGACAAAATATTTTTGAGTCGCTGTGTCAAGCACATTAAAATAAAGTTTTCTATTTAACACTAATTATAGAAATGCTCAAGGCGCATTCAAAGATACTTTAAATGTCATCTATTTGCCTTTTATTTATTTATTTATTTTTTTTACTTTATGGAAAGTTACAAACTTGGACGTTTCTTTGAACACGTATATTCCTGTGAAATTCGTGAGCGGATTATGTTGATTATCTTTGAAGTGAAGTGGAGAAAGAGCAAAGAAGTTGAATTCAGAGAAAGATAGATAAATGTAATGGTGAATAGGAAAGAAACAACTAGAAAAAGTAGAAGGAATGTAAAGAAAGAGAAAGTTAGAGAGAAGAGAGATATTGGGGGAGATGTATGGCAGAAGAAAGTGAGAGAGTGAGACAGATGTAGAAAGATAATGTTCAAATATTAGTGTGTGGGGTTTTATCTTGAAGTAGTGCAAGATGAAGTAAAATAAAGATTAAATTAGACCAAAGACCAGTTGGGGAAAGGGAAGACATAAATGAAAGAGTGCAGATAGTTTGAGGTAGCAGTGTACCATCAAAGATACACCAGCCAGCAATTTATTTGACCATTAAATGTTAACAACCTAATAATGTTTTTATCTATTCAATTTTTTTTTAATATACCGGTCAGATCATTTTAGTAACGTATTTTTAAGTCTTTTGATTAATTTCTTCCTGTTAGTTTGTGGTTAATTGAACCTCTTTTTTATAAGAGTTGTTTTAACGTGTTTTTAAAACTAATTATTTTGAAAAATGAAATGATCATTTTGTAATTTTAGACAAACGTAAATTCAATTTATTTTTAAACAACAAGTATTAAATATTATAAAATTCCCGTTAACGTTATGCAATATTTGAAACCCAAGCAAACATAATTTCATCTCCAAAATCCTAAAATAAAAACCTCTAACTTTCTTCTCCCTTTTAAATTACACACATTGTTTTACATCAAATGATTCAGAATATTAAAACATTTTTAGCGCATTTTCGAGAAGTCGAATGCGCTATTGCACCCGTTTTGTCCGTCCGTCCGTCATCACCCTTGATCTCAGCATCCATAAGTCCTAGACCCATGAGGTATATATGTTTTTTGTATGTCCTGACCTGCCATTTGTGCATCAACACTCAGTTACTCAATCCGTTAAAAAAAACCCGTTAAAACTACCAAAAAATATTTCGAATCGAGAGGTAACACTAGCGCAGGGAACGGCCGCCATTGCCGGAAGTCGAATACATAGTTTTTCAAGCATTGAAGAGTGGTGCGAAAGCGTGCAAAAGAATTAGTTTTTTTTTAGTTGACGTCATTAGAATATGTGTAAAAGTTTAGAGAGTTTTACGTCATCATTTGTGGTGACTTGTAGATAGATTAAAGAGAAAATAAAAAATTTTAAAATGTAAAGAAATGACTTTTAAATAAAAAAAATGTCAGGTATATTCATTACACAAGAAAATTCATAAAAATATGTCTAAAATCTAAACACAATTACTGTTAACTACATAATGCTGATATCTAACATAAGTACTGATACATAATACGAAAATGCGCTAACACGTCCTGAATTCCAATAGGGACCAGGCTTAACATGATTTTTTTTTAAAACTTGCCGTAAAATACACATAATATTAAAATTAGACAACCATAGTTTTTTTTTAAAAAAACGTAAAAAACAAGTTTTTGACTATTAATCCTTTATCTACAAGACATCTATCAATCTTTTTTGTAAAACCTCTGTCTATTAAATATCATTCCTCCGAGACATCAGTGTGGTCCTCCTTTCTCTTCATGGTCAGACCGTTCCAAATAATAAAATCCACAAACACTTGTTTGCTTATTTTGTTATTTGATTTTTTTTTCCGTATTTAAAAGACGTTTCAGTGAACAGCTACAAAGTGATAACAACCTTTTTAAAATTAAAATAGAAAAAAATCATGAAATTTCATTGCATTTTTTTTTGTAAAGATAATCTTTGGCGATAATAAATTGCTTTGAAAATGCTGATAGAGATGGCTTTGGTCGTAACTTAGTCGTAAAAGAGCCATTTAAAAATCAAAACATTTTAAAACTGCATGGAGAAAAAAACAATTTATTCACACCCCCGCATGAAATTGGCCATCTCGAGTTCCTGGTAAATTGAGGAAGGAGAAGGGATGACATGGTTCACTACTCGTGTTTGTAACAGCGGGTTTAGACTTGTTAATTGAAGTCTCAGAAATGAGAGTTATAGAAGATTAAAATTCAAAATAATAATAATAATTATTATAACAGTGATAGTAATATACAATAATAATAATTAATACTCATAATAATCAAATATGTTTATGAAAAAAAATTATATTCTTAGTGCCTCTAAATCATATTTATAACTAAGATATCAATCGCACTTCAAATAAATAAATAACCGAATATACTTGTTCTATAGCTCGTTCGTTTATAATATGACCACTCTCTTTTTGAAGAGACAAGTGTTACAAGTGTGTAACCCGCTCGTTACCTGACCACAAAAAATAAAAGAAAAGCGTAAACAAAATGGTAAACTTTTTTAAAAACTGCAAACTAAATCGGGAATATTGTTTGTTTATTTTGTACTACCACATTTTGTCATTGGACTCCGTGTTAGGCAAGAGTTACCGAGTAACCGTTGTTTTTTTTTTTTATTGTTTTGTTTTTTTGTTTCTTTTTAAATTTAGTTGTATGTAAAAAGTGGCGAAAGCACGTGCATTAAAATTCGTTGTTTAAAAAAAAATAACTACAGTATAAAACAATTCAATAATAAAACATTCACAAAAATAAATGAAATGAGTAAATAAGGAAAGTGCAGGAGTTTACTGCTGTTTTATAGTGTCTGGTAGAGGAGTCGAAGAATGTGGGATAGGGCCCTGATGATCTACAATAACAACACCGATATTAAATGTACATGCAGAAATCAAATATGACCCGCTCGTAAGCCGACCCAACTACCAATCTTTCCCCCTAGATTTTGTCCAAAAATGGTCCGCTTTAGAAAGAGTATTTACAGTAGTTTAGGCGTGATGACAAGAGATTTCTTCGCTCAGTGAGAGTAACTTCCCCATGATCTTGCACTAATACTATAAACATTTTCTTAAATATGCCTACGTGTTTCAGAGGTAAGGTGTACTCAAAGTTTTTTTTTTAAAGCTAGAAGTCAATAGCAATGATTAATAGTAATAGTTAATAATTATAAACTTTAAAAAAATAAATAAGTAGCCTTTCTAACGTAAATTACAATTTCCGAATTTCAAAGGCCATTGAAGGCATAAATAATTATTAGTCAAACATTAATCAAACATTGTCAGTCAAAATAAAGTTCCACAATTAAAAAAGGGATGGAGAAAACATTAATAAATAATTACAAAATTTCTTTCTATATAAATATTTATTTTCTATATTCATTTAAATTTTCCTAAAAGTGTGAAGAGCGTTGTATTTTTAAATCCTTAATATTTACTTGTGCTTTGTGATCCGTGCGTGCCGAAAAAACTTTGAATCGATTTTTAAACCCTTTCCTTGTAAGCTAGCAAGCTGAAATTTTGCAGGCAGACTTGTGCGATGATAAAAATTAGGTTACGAAGTTTCAGATAAATCTAATGTACTGTAATTGAATTATTGAGTTTTAAAATTATTTTATTTATCTCTATGTATCACGTTAATTTTTGAGATAGTGTGTCGTGGTGCATATTCTGTTCAACAACCTTTCCTGTCGCGCAGTAAGGTGCGCATTACATTGACATTACTTTTAAAAAATATATTCACGTTCAGTGCGCATTACATTAAACACGTTTTACGAGACATTTGTATTTTCGGATTGTTTTTATAACTGGGTTAAAGTATTGTTGTATTTCTAAATAAGAATGGGATTTTGAAGCCCCCCGCCCCACGTTTTAGTCATATTAAAAGTACTTGAACTTACAAGTTTAAGCTTATTTTGTACTTTTTAGTCCCATTATGAAAACGCGTTTTTAAAAAATATTTTAAAAACTTTATTATCTTCTTTTTAGTCCGCATATAACGTGGTTTAAAAAAAAATAAATGTACCTCTATTTACTTTTATACCAAACACCTCATATATATTTAAGTGCTGCGCAAAATAACCATTAATTTTTCGATTAATCATTAAAAATTTATCTATTAAATATCGATTGAAATAGTTTTAATCGATAAAAATTCGATTAAAATTTAAGAAAGTATTTATACTATTTGTTTAATTTAATAAAAAATATTTAATAAACAATATATAGCCCAGATCACAGGATCTGCATTGCTGCGGAACATATTACAACAGTCCATAGCAGTTTAAATAGTTCAAAATATTCTTCTTCTATATTTATGACACAGGGGAAACGTAAACGATTCAATTAAAATTAATCGTTACCAGCCCAATATATAT
>MUZC01000987.1:1045622-1063876 GCA_002072015.1 Radix auricularia | reverse complement strand
CCCCCCCCCCCCCCCCCCCCCCCCCCCCACACACACAGAGAGTCACTCTTCAAATAACAAACACACGTAAGTTATATGATTTAAAAACCTGTTTGTCAGTCTCAACGTATGTTATTTTTGTTTATTTTCTTAGTACGGGCCGCACATATTTTTACTTTATGGAATGCGGCCCTCGGCGAAAAGTTTGTACACTCCTGTTGTACTGTATATATTGGGTCGACCGGGGACACGTTAGGATGAAGCTATGACTCGTGGAAGCTTGCTCAATAAGCTGGTGACGGAAGAGAAATGCTGGAATCTTTTTTTTTCCCCATTCTTTTTGGTGGGTGTAAAAAAAAGGGGTGGAGGTTAACAATTTGTCTACGTCTGACATAAAGATGGCATTTCGGAAAACATATTTTTTATAATACATGACTTTTTTCTAAAATATGATTTAATTTTAATAATGATGTGCATTTTTTTAGTATAGGAGTTTCTTTCTGCTTGCCGTTTGATTGGAGATTAATGACAATGTCATCTGAAGTACAATAGTGGTACGATATTAGGTAAAACAAAATGGTGCTACAAGATCACGTGACACATGGTAGTAGTAAAAATATCACGTGACACATAGTAGTTGTCAAATATGAAGTGAAGCATAGTAAACAAACAGACTAGTGGAGCATATGGTACTGGTGCAATAAGTGATTTAACAAGCTACCGTTATTCTATTCGGAGACAAATAATAATATTGGTGCAATCTCACATCACACATAGCAGTGGTGCAATATCAAATGACTATTGACACAGTAGAAGTGAACAGGCTCGTGACATAATAATAGTCCAATAATGGTTCCCTTTTTGAAATAAATGACAAATGCTACTTGTAAAATAGCAGGTGACACAATATAGGGGGTGTAAAGTCACATGACATGGTAATGGGACAAAATCACACGACAAAACGTCACACCATCATGTAAAAATAATTGATTAACAAATTGAAAAAAAAAAAGAGTAGTAACTCATTTATTTATGTGAAAAAGAAAAAAAAACATAATTCATGAGTAACAACATAATAGAGAAGATATTTCTGATTTTAGCTGGTAAATGCTGCTTATTAATGTAAGTTGAAAGATTTGTCTTCATTAAGATCACTAAAACAACTTATATTTGGTTTTGCATTTTATAACGCAATTTCCCCATGGGACAAAATGCGTTCATATATTTTAAACGTCCAGTCTGTCTTTTCGAGGTTTGAACACCTCATGAACCATACTAGAAAGAGGGTTGGGGTCTTTTGCAAATATGTTAAAGAGGTCCCAAAGATGTGCACGGGCCAAAAAATTACCGAAACGGTTTAATGAATTTCCTGGAAAATAAAATAAAAAAACGAAAAATTATCAGTAATTTGTCAATTTCTCTCCAACTATGACATTTATTGGGTTGAAACACGCGCCAAACGATAGGTAATAATATTTATAACAATTTGGGGGAAGGACTATTTGAACAATCTCTTTTGGTTCGACTTCCGCATTTTTGGCAGCAAATTGCAGATAGCTATTGTTTTGTTTAGTTTCAGAATTATTATTTTTAAATGACTTCTAATGTAATCTAAAATGATATTTAATGGGGTTTCCCCACTTTGTGAATGCCACTGTTAGACTGTTGCGCGGTGCTCATTATATTGACACATTCTTGGGATGACTCTAGAATGATTTCCCTTGAATTGAAACAAATAGGAAATTCTTTCTTGGAAATTGCGGTTAAGTACTCATTCGAATTTTTATTACTTTTTCATTTATTTTTTTAAAAATCCTATAAATTAACTCATGACGTCTGCTTGCCTGGCTTGATTGCTTGCAGAGAAAAAATTGATCAAGTTAGCCCACTACTTCGTTTGCTATTAAGCTGAAATTTTGCAGGCAGACTCGTGTCAATGATAAAAATCATCTATCAAAATTTCAGATTTATGGAATGCACTGTAATTGAATTAATGCCTTTTTTAAATTATATCAATGTATCTCTATGTAACACCTTAATTTTTGTGCTAGAGGGTCGCGGTGCGATTTATATTGAACAAACTTTTTAATACTTCCCTGTCGTGCGATGGGGTGCGTATGATGGTGACGATAATTTTTTAAAATAAATTCCCGATCTGTTAATGTAAACGCTAGTAATTGCTAGTTTGTCTCGCGGTGAGCACTATATTAAAAATGTTTTTATAACCCTTTTCCCGTGGTCGAATTGAGCTGAAATTTAGCAGGCAGACTGTAGTTAGTAGTTGATTTATTTTTTTTTAATAAATTCTTTATATTTTTAAGAAATAACTAACATTTTGGATTTTTGGATTGTCGTGTGATGTGTATTATAATGAACATTCTTTTAGTTATGTCTCATAAATAAAGGAGTTAAAGCAAAATAAATTGTTTTTTACGGTTTTTAAAATAATAAAATATATTTTTAATATATATTTTTTAAAGTTTAAAGTTTGTTTGTAATGTTCGTCTTCTTATGTGTCAAACTTAATTTGCTTCCTCTTTTTTTTTTTAATTATTACCTTCATTTTTTATTTTTAGAAAAGTTTATAATGAATATTAAAATTTTCATTTTCACTTATGTAAAGATCGAAATTTTACTCACAACCTCAGAAAATGACGTTACAATTATTTGACGGTTTGAAATAATTTATTTACCTTCATATATTTATCATCGTATCATGATTTTTATTTCTTAGCGTGACAATGCTATCACTTATTGTTATAATTGTTTATTGTTTGTATCATAACCATCTTCTATTTACATGAAAGGGGTCGTCTATAAAGGACGCTCCCTACTTCCTCCGTCACAAACTGTCACAAATTTCGGACATACCCCTCACACCACCCCCACCCTCAAAGTACGTCACACTTTCAAACAAAAATCATTATTTTTATTAAATAATTAAAATTTAATTTAAATAAACGTGACACCGCACATGGCCGGACCCACTCCCCCTGTCACAAACTGTCCAACTTTCTTACACCCCCTCCCCCCACCTCTGGAGTGTAACATACTTTATTGACGACTGCAAACGACTTGAAAATTGTAACTGTATTAAGCTCATAGCTGCAGACAGAAGAGCTACGGGAAAGGTCAAAACATTTGGAAGCACGGAACTCGTGTGTAAAAGATGTGGTAAAGACTGAAACTCAAGAATAGGACTGCACAGCCACTCGAGGAAATGCAACCCAACCTAACGGTGATGCACCATCGTTTAGCGAGACGGAAGGATTCCGATGAATTGAACTCATATGCCAATTTTTTATTTACTTGCCAAAGAAAAATTTCAAATAATCTGTTTCATTTTTTGGTAATTGTCACGATGTTCTCCATATTTTTATTTAATTATGGCTTTGTGACGTTTTTGTTTAATCTGCTAATATCATTTTGTTTTTTGTTTTTCTGAGTTGGGAGAGCAGCCTAATTATTTTCTGGAAAAAAACATGTATTCTGAAAGGATTTAGATACCTGGTCTACGGGCAATACATTGATTTATCGTTAGCGAAATTATTCGATTATTATAAGATTTTTCTTACTTTACCTAATATTTTTTATTAATACGTTAAGATTAAATTATTTTTGAACGCTTATCAAAGGAACGCTGTTGATTGATTAAAATGCAAAATACATTTTATGTTAAGAAAGAAAATTATGTTAAAGATGAAATATAGATATTTAGTTCGTATTGACTTAGTTATTAATATTATACTACACATGTCTATGCTCTCATTTAACGTGTGTTATACTAAACCCCGACTTAACCTGCATTATACTAAACACTGAAATCTCGTGCATTATAGCTTCCAGTAATTGTCATGTGCTTTACACTGCAATCATGGGATTAATAAATAAAAGGACCTGGGGCATCAGATATCAATACTTTTGTCCTAAACCTGCATTTACTATCTTTTTTGTTTGTTTGTTTTGTTTTGTTTTTGGTTATTCAGCAAACACTTAAACATAAAATGTTTTTTCTATGGGGAAAAAAGAACACGATAAGAAGAGGCTATCTCACTAATCACCAATGAATTGACGCTCTTTTAAAACTTTAATTACAGAGGCAACACATTTCATAAAAGCTTGTGGATGGAAAAAGTGGGTTTAAGGACTGGGGCTATTCTGACAAGTTCAAAACCTACCTCCACAGAAACATCCAAAAATATTTAAGACATGTCTCATTTATCAGGCTTAAATCTCTTGCTACCGTCATCAGTTACTTCTAGATAGGACAATGTGCAAGAAATTAAGTCTCGTTTAACACAAAATAATCAAAAACTGGGATTGATAAAAATTGATGTCTTCCCTACGAAAACAAATTACTTGAAATAAACTAGGGTATACAGGAAATAAACTAGGGTATATAGGAAATAAACTAAGGTATATAGGAAATAAACTAAGGTATATAGGAAATAAAAGAGGAATATAGGAAATAAACTATGGTATATAGGAAATAAACTAGGGTATATAGGAAATAAACTAGGATATATAGGGAATAAACTAGGGTATATATGAAATAAACTGGGGTATATAGAAAATAAACTGGGGTATATAGGAAATAAGGTAGGGTATATAGGAAATAAACTTAGGTATATAGGAAATAAACTAAGGTATATAGGAAATAAACTAAGGTATATAGGAAATAAAAAAGGTATATAGGAAATAATCTATGGTATATAGGAAATAAACTAGGGTATATAGAAAATAAACTAGGGTATATACGAAATAAACTAGGGTATATAGGAAATAAACTAGGGTATATAGGGAATAAACTAGGGTATATAGGGAATAAACTAGGGTATATAGGAAATAATCTAAGGTATATAGGGAATAAACTAGGGTATATTGGAAATACGCTATCATTTCAAGTCTTTAAAAATTGTAATTATCCCGGATGGCATATACAATTATATATTTTTTTTCCCTTTTATGCTTGTGCTAACGAAAGCTTCTAGTTCAAAACGCATGTATATCTAGTATGTATAACATATGTATATGTCTTTAAAATAACTGTTTACCAGGACTGCGTGCTCAGCACACACCTTTAAGGCAGTGAGTGCTGGGTGACCTATACCAAGCAAATGAATCAACTTAACAGTTTCCACTTGCTTTGCTTGCGTAGGCATCTACACATCAAGTGGCAGGATTAAATCACAGAATCGTGAGTGAGAGGAACCTTCGGTGCTTGCGCCATGTCCCTAGGATTGGTTCGGAGTGCATTCCAAGAGCCCTGCTTTACGGTGAGCTGGCAACTGGTCTGGGGAAAAGAGGTTGCCACTGCCTGCGCTTAAAGGACGTCTGCGAGAAAGACACGTCACAGGCTCACATTAACCATAAAGCGTGGGAGGCCACTGTTGAAAAGCGGTCAAAAGTGCTTGAGGGAACTCAGGCTGCAGAGGCAGCTCTCAAAGCTATGAAAGAAGAGAGAAGGGCCAAGAGAAAGGTTGGGGGGAGAGGAGTCAACAACAAAGTCCCTGGAGGACGGACGGATGCCATACACATATATATTTATATAATCACAAAGACATATAAATGTTCGTATATATCAGTGTTTCTCAAACTTTTTAAGTAACGAAATACTAAGAGTATTCGAATTTTCGCTGACACAAAAATAATTTAAATTTTAACTTCTTTTATTAAAAAGATAACATTTTTTAAACATTACTCAGACGTTTATTACTGTGATATATCAGTGTGATGGGTGTGACTTCTTCACTTACTGCAAGCGGATTGATCACCATGCAAATTCGTCGATGTTCAGTGATGGAAAATAATGTTGAAGAGACAAATGAAGTTGACTGAGAGTATTCAAAATTTCATTATACCTATTAACCCTTTTTTCATCTTATCTTGAAATGTATTAACAGTTGGAAAGCAGTCGAATATTCCTTTCGATACTTAACTTTTCCACAATGGCAATTTCTCATTAAATGACTTCAACTTCGATGAAGGTGTAATAATATTCTCAGCAGATCAGTTCATCGTCTAAATCGGATAGTAACTGAACCTTCAACCATCATATTTCGAGATGTAGTTGGAACTCAAAATTTGGATTTTCCGTATCAAGGAAAGAAATCACTTCTATTTTAAGATGTACAAGTCTGTCAAAAACTTTTCCCCGTAAAAGCCAGCAAACTTCCGTATGATAAAGTCGGCACTTGTAATCGGAGTTCATTGCTTCACAAAGTTGTGCAAAGAGTCGTGACCTGAGTCGTCGAGACTTGATGAAGTTCATTACTTGAACAACCTGGGTCATGATGGAATGCCAATCTTTAAGCAATGGTTTAGAAACGAGAATTTCTCCATGAAGCATGCAATGGACGGAGACGATATTGGGGTTTAGTTGAATCTTTCACAACACTCACAACTAGAAATCTTTCACAACACACTTATGTGTCTCTATTTTTTAAAATTATTTTTTTTTAATTTTATTATTTTTTTAACGAAAAAACAAAAAGGGATTGAAGCGGAAACCTCAAACTTCTCTCATCGATCTCCGCTGCAGTCCCTTTTTCGGACATATCGTTTATTTTTAACTTTTTTTTACATTTGATTTTGGCTGAAGGCATTACAATTTTTATTTTCAAAATTTTGATCATACAATTAAACAGTGTTAAAGACAACAAACTAGTAAATTTTTAAAGGGTTAGGAACATTAAAAAGCATGGTGAGGTGAGGGACATGGCCCGTGGTGTGACATATGAGTATGAAAGGGACTATAAGTGACTTGGTGTGAAACAAAATGTGAAAAAAACAAAAAATAAACAAGGGGGATGGCTGTTCCTCCAGTGGACTTCTCCGTGTCTGCTTCCTTTGATTCCTCTCTGAAATGAAAGGGCAAATTTCTTAGCGTAGACACTGTCCGAAGTTGTTAATGTTTTAAAATTTTATGCATGTGTAAAATATATTTACAGGTATTTACTGCGGTTGTTTAAAACCCAGACAATTTATTGCATTGTTATTTAATTTAGTTTATATTAAGTTCTAAATTTGATCTATTAAATTTTGAATATTCTGTATTCAGGTGTTTGTTAAATATTAAATTTCTTCTGCACTGCCCAATGTGCTGTCTGTATTCTGCCATCAGATGTAAGCTGATGACATGTTGGGTTGTGTTTTGTGATCTAGGGATTGTGTTCAAGGCAATCGATGTGTCTATATTTACTTCAATGCCATGCAGGTAAAAAAAACAAAGGATAAATCGTTCCCGCTTTTGATAGTAGTGTTAGTGTAGTTTTAGCTTGTTGTATTGCTTTGCATTCCATAAACATGTGTCTCTCTATCTCCATCATTGAATATTTACGGAGAAGGCATCTTGGTCTCTGAAGTGTCTGTTGTTCGAGCCTTTCTGAAGTTGGCGTCATATTATAAATGAGCTATTTAAAAGTTATTTCTCTAGCCCTCGGCTCTATTTCTTTAATGTGTAAGTTTTTGAAGGTGACCTTTATTTCGGTTGAATTGAATTGTCGCATCCACTTGATTCGCTCCAGATGAGGAGTTTTCTTACGTTATCTCAGGATAATTTCTTTGTTTTAATTACTAAAGTCTCACTATTTCTGATAGCGCGTAAACATGCCTGGTAAAAATAGGGGAGACTCGTCCCCAGGTAATGTGGTGTGTTAAGGCTTGTCCATAGGAATTTTATTCCCATGGGAAACGTCCCATGGGATGGGATGGGATGGGACAGCACATATTTGTATTTCCCATGTTTTAAAGGCTTGTCTAGGATTTTCTCAATTTGACGAGCGGTAACACAGATGATACTGAATTGTCATAGAGTTAATAAATTTTGTCGTTTTGCATGTCTCTTTGTATATGTAGTCATATTTAGTAGACACTAAACCTAAACTTTCATAAATTTCATCACTTTATTTTAAATGTATTCTATATTAATATTATAATAATAATCCCATGGGATGGGATGGAATGGGACATGCATAAATTGTCATGGGATGGGACAGAAAAATATGTCCCATGGACAATCCTGGGTGTGTTATTGTTGAAAAGAGTCGGGCGTGTCAGTCTGACCCCTATGTAGTAATTTGTTAGGGAGTACTCTTTATGATCTTTAATGGCCAGTCCTAAAATTTTTATCCTTATAGCTTCTACTTGTGTATCTATATCGTGTACATTTATTCCTCCATCTAATTAGGGTTGCATTAAAGTTGATTTCCTTATGTTACATTTAGTGTTCTATAAAGTAAATCTCCTAATCATTTGGTTAATTGTGTTTAGAGTAGAAGGAGTAATGTTAAAAATGTTCCTTGCGTAAATTACTTTTGGTATTATTAAAGTATTTGCTAGTGTACTTCTCCGGAATCTTTTTTTTTTTGGTTGTGTATTTATATCGTATGGTGATTTTGTTAACGAATTTTACTAGTGAATCGCATGTTCCTTTATGTGTTTCACATGGGTTGTTTGTGTAAGTTAATCCGTATACTAGTAGCACTTTCTTTCCTTCCAGGTTAAGGAATTGTCGTCCTTATTCGTGAGTTTTCTTATTCCCATAATTTCCGACTTCTTGATGTTTATTTTTGTTCCGTTATATAAACCAAATTCCTCGAAAGTTTCCATAATTCTTTTGATTGAGTTGTTGTTTTGTGTAAAGATTATAGTGTCGACGGCGTATGCTAATAATTTTCTTTCTCCTCTATTTGGTAGGTGAATTCTTCTTATGGTGTTATCTAAACTAATTTTTTATCTAACACTGGCTCTATCGCCAGTATATACAAGTAGGGTGAGAGTGGGCACCCCTGCCTAACAGATCTTTTTATTTCTATTCCATCTGATAGTGTATTATTAATGAGTAGTTTGCTAATGGAATTTTTTTTATATTATCTTATTCCAGTCACATACGTTTTAATATTTTGTGTAGGTATGTGTGAGATACCCTATCGAATGCTTTTTCTTGGTCGAGGGCCAAGATACTTGACATAATGTATTACATCTCTAATAAAATTATAATGTTTGTTTATATTCCTATCTTTGATGCTCCATTCCTGGTCTGGGTGCACTAAACCTTTTAGTTAAGGTTTAACGTTGTTAGCTTTTACTTTAGTTAATATTTTATAGTCTTTATTTAGTAATGATATTGGTCTGTAGATTTTAGTTTGCGTTTTAAACGTATTCTTCTTTTTTTTTTTTTTTGGGGGGGGATAAGTTTTATGAAGGACTCTCCCATGTTGGCAGTGGTTCTTTATTCCTGTATGCTTCGTTTATCACCGCATGTAGGAATGGCGTCACCTATGTACCGAAGTGTTCAAGGAACTCGATTGTCAGTCCATCTGGTCCGGGTGATTTCCCATTGCTCCTACCGTCCAATGCCGTCTTGATGTCTGTGGCGTCTATTGGTCTGTCTAGCTATGTCATCTGGTCATTCTGTAGCGTCTTTGCGTATGCCAGGTACCTATATTGAGTGTCTGTGTTTGTTTGTTCGAGTGTGTATAGTTTTACGTAATAGTCTGTGAATGTGTGTACTTTTCCTTCGTTATTTTCATGTAGCACTCCTTCAATATCCTCAATAACGTTGATGTTGTTACTACGTTGAATGTTGTCTTCACAATTGTTAAAAAGTGTTTAGTGGAGATTGTCTATTAATATTCTGCTTCTCGTGTAAGCATCTGCAGTAACACTAGTATTCATGCATGTATGCATGTGTATATATATATGGCTGTGTTTGTGTGTATATGTAAATAGATACGTATGCCAGATGAGCTTGTTCATTTACTTAAATTTTGAGTTTTTGGGTAAATTTATGTTCTGACTTTTAAGAAAACGATAATTCAAATCCTTTCGAATAGTTTTGCTTTGTACTTTTTGATTTCAAAGGGAGAAAGCTTAAATCAACTAAGAAATTTGTAGTATATATTTAGTTCTCTCCCTTTATTTAAACCACAATTTACATTACTGAACTATAACTAACTTATTTTTATTTTTAATTTTAAAAATAGAAATAGTCTAAAAAGTGTTCACTTTTAAGGATTTTTAAAAAAAATTAATTTTCATTTTAATAAACCAAAATGATTAGTGTTTCAAAAGTAATATTAAATAAAAAGCAATAGATTCTTATAAATTCACATTCATATGCCTTGCCATAACATGGCGAAAACCTATTTATATAAATATGTGGGCTCTATATATCATTTTGGGTAACATTGTTATTTAAAATGACATAAATGATACGAGTTATGTTAATGTAGGAATATTTGTCACATGATAGTATTTGATATATGATTGGTAGAGAGAGATCACGTGATGGATGAATCCCAGAAGGCAATAAGGAGTTGAGAAGTGTGTAAGATGGAACGAGATGCTCAACTTATTTCATTGATGTAAATAATTTCTAGTATTGGATTAAAGTTTATTATGTAATAAAGGACTTATGTGTTTTAATGTGAGTCGGAATGTGTCAGTAATACACGCCTACAAGTGTGAAAGTGGCCCCAACAGACAAATAAGCTACAATATTGAGAAGGCTTTATCTTATCAGTTATTTGTTAATTCTTCGTTAATTTAAGAAAGCTAATTGGACTTGAAAAATAAAAAAAAACATGTTTGTAATTTTACTATGCTAGCAATTTTAAGAACATAGTGATTCGACTTTATTGTTTAAAACATTGTTCCGCTAAAATGTAACATAAAAATTGAGCATTACTCATTGAGCTATGAAAACGCCTATACAAACTCACCTTAATTTTCCCTACAACCCTTTCCATCTAAGAACCAGATGTCGCCACAAACAATAGTTCAATTATATCTTGTAAACTTAGCCCGTGGAGGGAACACAAAGTAATTGTAAAACTGTTTTCAACAAGCTCGCCATGGGTAAATCGGATTATAATAGATAATTTAATTCGATATTTTTTATTTTTTTTAAAAAGGGAAACACTGAGCTTTTGACTATATATTCTTTACATATGAGAAATGACTAAAATTATTGATTAAGTACAGTATAATATGCAGCGTGTGACAGACTAGCATAAACAATTACAGATCGGGATAATGTTATAACAGAATGTTGAGTAAATTATGCACCGCAACGTACGATAGGAAAAAAATGTATGTTCAATATAATACGCATCACGCGACAGACTAGCACAAACATTTACATCCTACATAGAGATACATAGAGTAATATAACAATTCAATTATTAAATTACAGAACATTCGATCGATCTGAATTTTGATAGAATGCATTGTAAGGAGACAAAAGTCTATGGTGCAAAATTTAGCGCTATAAGAGCCCGGAATAAGATCTTTTTTTTTCTTTACTTTTCCGCGGGCGGGCAGGACCACAACAGACTGACAGACCGAGAGAGAGAAAAAGAGAGAGAGAGAGAGAGTGAGAGAAAGAGAGTGAGAGAGAGAGAGAGAAAGAGAGTGAGAGAGAGAGAGATGAGAGAGAGAGAGAGGGGAGAGAGAGAGTGAGTGAGAGAGAGAGAGAGAGAGAGAGAGAGAGAGACCAATCGGTTGAAGTCAATGTAACTTACATTATAAGGATTTTTTTTTATGACATCCAGTGACAGTAGATAATTTTTTTCAAGCACAATTTTTATATGTATTTTTAGTGATTATATTTTATCCCATGAGTTTACCAAAATTGTATAATTTTTGGGAGTGTGTCAAACTAATTCTCTGATCAGAGGCGTCACTATGGGGGTGTGACAGAAAAATGTAAAAAAATTCTGAATGTTCCCGTTATTTGACACCGACAAAATCGGAGGAGGTCTAAGAATTCTATATGGTAAGTCTTGAGGGGATTACACTATGAGGTACCTATCTGGTTGACAACAACCCTAGTGAACAACCCCTCTGCCTCTGATATAAATTTGGTTTGTAGTGTATCCTGGTAAAGTTCGGAGGAGAGTTCCATTAACAATTGTTCACGGACCCTTACCGGTGCACCCTTACCGGTGCACTGAAATAAATCTGGTGCAAATTTAAAACGAATCCACTGTACCTCTAAAATAAAATAAAAAAAGTTGTGAAATGCTAACAGGCAATGTAGTCGAGGTCAAATTTTGTGGATTTGTTTCTTTAAACAATTAGAAACAAGGGAAGTAATTAAGTTGGCGATTGTGTGGTGTCCCCTTAATGTAAGAAGAAGCATTTTCTTGCCAAAATAAATGGTTATGCTTTTTTACTTATTTATATCTGCTTGCTTTATACATACAATTTTAAAAAAACATTTTTTTATAATTTTATATAAATTTATTATCTGTTATTTTATCCAATAGCAGAGTCGTATAATGTCGTAACAAATAAGGCAGGATGGCGTCATTTAAAACGATTGAATGTTCCATCAATGAAATTTAATACAAAATATGAAATTTTGATCAGTTAAAAGTGTTAAAATGTATTTGTGTCTCATTCATATTCATCCCACTTTCTCTCTCTTTCTCTCTCTTTCTCTCTCTCTCTCTCTCTCTCTCTCTCTCCCTCTCTTCCTCTCTCTCTCTCTGTATCTCTCTATACACTCACATCAATTCATCCACCCGTCTGTCTGTCTGTCTGTCAATCCAACAGCACTGTATTTATTGTTTAATTAAATCAGTATTACGAGTACTGTAAGACCTCCACTTGGCTATATTTATACTATCTCGCTATTCTTGCTTTCAATCCTACCACCTACTAGATTCAAGAACTCACTAGCGCACTGAATATTTTCCTTCTTTCACCCTTTAGCATTATGTCTCTTAGTTATTGCATAGTACAATATTCTTATAAAGATTATTGTTTTAACAATTTAGCTTATAAACATTCTTAATTACTGAATGTCTATAAATAAACAGTATTTCAAAAGAAAATCTATGTCGTACTTTTCCGGGCCAAAATCTACCGGTGCATCGTTAAAAAGTGCCGGTTCTTAAAATTTAAGACCTAATAATCACTCTTTACGTGGCATTCATGAAAAGACTAAATGAGATTCTTCAGGTATGTTTTGGTAAATGCATTCAACAACATTGTCAATTTAACATTCTTTTGTTTTACGTAATTTTTATTTCTCCTCAAAATAACCGTATTTTTTTCCCTATAAGACGCACTTTTTCTTCGCCAGAACTGAGAGGGGGGCGGGTAGTTGGTGCATCGTATACGACTTATAGACAGTATTTGGTTCAGAATCTGTTTTTACTTCAGCAGATTTTCCTCTTTAAAATCTGGTGCTTCTCATATTCCGGGGCGTCTTATAGGGCTAAGAATACGGTATATTGTTTTATAATTATAACTTTATAAGATCTTTTATCCAAATAATATTTCTAATGGAACATGACTTGGTCGGTATTAAACCGGAATGGAACACGCATGTCTTACATGCAGGCATGTCTTACTTTCACCCGTGGAAAAGCGCCTGATCTCACACATACAGCTATTGTTGTCTTCACAGTAAATAGGGCGATGAGCTCTCTTACAATCCATTAGTTAGGCGTCGGCCTGTGAGTATTCTATCAGTATATATACATTTTCCTTTCATCCGTGGAACATTGGTTGATTATTGGCTTCCGTTCTGTGAATTTTTTGTACGATTTACAAATATTTTGTTTAAATAATCTATATATATATATATAATTCTCTACATGGTCCAACCATGCAGGACAAGAAGCTGTCTGACCTCTGACCCCACGGACCAATCAGATTGCAAGAAAAGGTAGTAAACATTCAACATTTCGTTCAATTGAAGTCAATCACTATGTTCTTTTGAAACAACTAAATAACATGTAATTCATAGTGTAATGGTTATAACATTCGCATAACACGGGGAGGTCGAAGGTTCAATCCCCAGCTAAGACATTACGTTTTTAATTTTTATTTAATGTTTGTGTTTTTGCCCGTTCATAGCCCACAGTCTTTTCGATTACCACAACAAGCACAAGACGAGTGGGAATAGGCTTGACTAATTACCTTTGTCAGGTTATGCCAATTAGTTTATGGTTGCCAAGCTAGGGTGGTGCAGGGTTGGGGGTGGCAAATAGCTAACAACAGTGCACATTTTTCCAGATAAACAATGAGTCTCAGTTATCCCCGCATCCGAGGTTCATTCACGTTGTTTTGATTTCATCGTGATCTAGTTTGTGTCAGTTCACCCACCCCCCGCCCACTTTCTTTGCACTATCTATGAGCTAATCTGCGGCGTATGATACGCCGCGGGCATCTAGTTATTTTAATAACATTTGCTCTTTTAAGTATGCAAACCAATATGCTATTGCCACGTAAACTTCAATATTAGTTTCATAATTTGTAGTGTCTGATATTTAAATAATCTAACAAGTTACACTTAAATGACATACTAAATACATTACTCCCAGTTCGAATTAACCATTCTCCATCTGGTTCGCAACAGTGCGGCTGGGGGAGGGACACAAACGTCTATACTAATGTCATGACATGAATTAGTTTTGTAAACATACATACATATATATATATATATANTATATATTGGGGGGGATTTTATTTCAATATTTGGCCCTTCAAAGAAGTTATCTTAAATTTTAGCTGCCTCTTAAAATTTCGTACATCCATTTTGGCATGTTTTTGGCATGTTATGTCTTCAAATATATTGCACATAGTTGAAAGTTCCGATTGAAAATGTTTATTTTTTATGACAGATGTTCAACAGTAACTTCTTCACTTCAGATTTAAACTTCAAGTTAAGAGCACCGTAGATGAAGGGATTCGATACCGAATTGATGAAATACGATCTCAGGAAAACGTTATACGTCACCAGCGCCGCACCGCGGAGATGGTAATCGAATCCCTTGTTCATCATTTTGGCCACCTGCAGTGAGAGGTGAGGCAGGAAGCTCAGCACGAATACAAGTGTCACCAAAAATGCGATGATGGTCGTCTTGCTCTTAATTCTGTGATGTTTATGTTTGGCGCTGCTTGATACCCGGAAAGATTCAACCGGCTCCACGATGGCAATTTTTAAGTCTTTCCGCACGTACCCAGATTTTTCCGTGATCAATATCGAAGGTTTACGTCCGACCGATACCGTAGTCGGAACGTCACCGTTCGTTTGGTCTCTGTGCGTTAGTTCCCCATTCGACACCGTGTTGGATGTCTCCGTCGTATCGATAACAATCCCGTGTCGTGGATCCCTTTCATTACTGGGATTCCGATGATCTCCGTTAGAATTACCGGACGAAGTTTTACACGATATTTCTGCATCGTTCGAACTATCTCCCATCGGAGACGAGTCTTCGTCTGAGTTAGGTAGGGGAAAGATTTGCTCGGAGCCGTAGTCGAACGCAGCAGAATTGCACTCGACAAGCCCGGGCGTGATGTCGTTCGAGCTCGTCGCCGACGGATGTCTGGCCACCGGCGTGAGATCGAAGCTGGACCCCGAGTCGTCGTTGTACTGACCGGAAGATGACAGATTGAAATCCGAGTTCCGCTTCATGTAGCGGTTGTGGCGGTTGGTCTCCCGGAGAACGCAGAAGTACAGAGCGCCCAGGGCGCAGGTGATGATGATGAAACAGGCGAACAGGACGAGGTTGTACAGAAGCGGGATGATCGTATCGCCTATTCCGTTGGGCGTGGAGCAGTCGTACCCATCCAGACCCGGGACGTCGGTTTCTGTCGTTCGAAGTCCGTAGAGGGCAAAGGCAGGCCAGCTGAAGAAGACAGCGCCGCCGAGTATCGGGATGAGGGACAACTTGACGTGCTTGTTGCGCATCTGGGTCTTGAACGGACGGCAGATTTTGCGGAAGCGGTCGACGGCGATGACAAGGAGGGTGAGGATGGAGCCGATTGCGCAGAAGGTGTTGATGAATCTGAAGAGGTCAATAATAAAATAAAATAAACATTAATGTTTCACTATTGCAGTTTGTGATCATGTATTTCAAAAAATAAATACTCCTTTTCAAAACAACAAAAATGTATGGGTATATGTTGTCTTTGTGTATTTGTATTGCCAATGTTAATATATTAGAAATTTCTGAATAATTTCCAATCAATTTCCAACCCCCCCCCCCCCTTTTTTAAGAAAAAATCAAAAACACCTACGCAGAGAGATCTCTTTTATCTGATCTGTTTTGTGTAAGACCCATAGGTTTAATAAAATGACGACTTTATTAGTTAACCACTAACCTCATGATCTTACACGCTGCCTCCGATCCGAACATGAAGAAGTACCGCATGTCTGCAATCTCATTCGGGATGGAGAGACAGCAGCTGAGCAGGTCGAACACCGCCAGGCAGATGATGAGGATGTTCTGTGTGCCGGTCTTCATCTTGAAACAGAAAACGTACACGACCAGGGAGTTCCCCACCACGCCCACGACCATGAGTACTCCGAGAAGCACCATGGCAGGGATGAGGGTCTCGGCCTTTTCGTCGTTCAAATCCGACAACGTTGGCGCCGAGCTATTGGTGATATCATTGTCGGCGTTGTGGTTACCGGGCGCTTGACCAACGCCGGGGGAATTTAGCACATCTAAAGTTGTTGACATCTTTAAGTTGTAAATTGCGTCGAGCATTTCATTGGTCTCGATGTAATTTAATGACGATTTCTCTAACGGGAAGGTTCATTTGAAATGCAATAGACCAAACCTCTTACACACGAGATTCACACAGTTCTCTCCGTTTCTTTTTAAGCCAATAAAAAATTATTTTTTACTTTATTGCGGTACTATTTGATCTCAGAATCAATTTTTTTAATTAAATATTATTTAACATTTTATTTTTTTTATATTAAATCATACGCGCTTAAAATCAGAAACGCGCTTATTTCTTCCTTCATTTTTACTGCAACAACAAGTAGAACAAAAGCAAAAGTTCGACCATAGTCTGTGTGTGGTTAATAATTTTTACCCCGACCAATCAATGAAGACGTACACGTCCTCTCCTACTGGACAATGAGAAGAAACAACGCCATCGTTAAGGGGAATGCTTGTCTACATTCTTGGTGCGCTTCTCTGCGTCCAACAAGTCTTCTCGCCATCTAGAGGCCACAAGATTGCTCCCGTCTACTTTTTGGTGCTGCTCTTGCTATCGTCAGGTGATCTGAAGGGTACGATTGAGTATTTGGATGGAGCAGGATTGGTGGTGGCTCTTGTAGGTCAAAACTTTTGTCAGTTCGAAGCGACATGCATCGACTCCTGAAGAATATAGAAAATAAATACAAATGAAGAAATTCTAGAAGGTCTCTGACCGCTGCGACGTTATTATTCTTAGAAAACAACATGGCACCCAATTAACTGAACTCATTTGTTTTTAAATTTAATCAGTTTTCAGGGCAAAAATTATTATTACTAATATTTTACAAGCACCGTTTTTTACAATTACTGGCGGTTATTGCTAATAAAATTAGATAATAATTGTAACACGCGCAAAACGTTGTTGAATTTTCTTAATAC
Organism: Radix auricularia; assembly: GCA_002072015.1. Classification (NCBI taxonomy): domain Eukaryota; kingdom Metazoa; phylum Mollusca; class Gastropoda; family Lymnaeidae; genus Radix; species Radix auricularia. Next base: position 1,046,507 of record MUZC01000987.1, on the reverse strand, counting down.
CAAATCAACAGTTGATACATTATGGTGAAATAAAATTTTATCACACACAGAAAAGATGATAAAAAAACTCATGGTATCGTAAAGTTTGTGGTCTCTTATATAGCATCCTGTTTCCGATACCCTCTATTTTTACTCTTTCATCTGTAGTTTTTGTTGGGTGTGTGTGTGTTTATGTGTGTGAGAGAAAGAGAGTGTGTGTGTATTGCGCTTCCCCGTGTTCTTTGGCTAGTTTTTAGTTATTCACCATAAGCCCTCACATCCGAGTTCTAATAGTTTAACAAATCGGAATTTATTTTTTTATTTTTTTTTTGTGTGCTAGCGGCAGCCAGGACAAAATGGTCAATTAATTTAATTACCAAACACGGGTGCTCTGTCATAACTCAATCATATTACGTCATGTGGGTATTGAAAGAGTCTTTTACTTGTTTAATTATATAACTATATGAGCGTAATTCATGCACGAATTGTCATTTTTTTAATCCCTGGTTTATGAATAAGGGGCCGTCCATAAATGACGTCACGCACCTAGGGGGGGAGGGGGGTCCCATTTTTGTGACGATGCGTGACGTGGGGGAGGGAGGGGGGTTGAAGAAATGTGACGTCACATGGAAAGGGTAACTTTAAATAAAACTTCCACTGAAATATTTGGTCTCTTAAAATTTATTTAATGCCTTTTTTTAAAATTCAAAGCTTCTCAAAGTGCCTGTCGATAGGCTATCAGACGCCGGTTGGCGTATGTTAACAAGACACGAAAATTAAATATAATTGTAATTCTTAAATTTGAGAATTCACAAGAGAACATAGGAAATTGTAACCCTGCGTGGCTTGATGTTGACATCAAAGATTTTGTGATGTAACAGCAGTTTCGATCACTCGCGGCAGGAG
>MUZC01000987.1:1028493-1042977 GCA_002072015.1 Radix auricularia | reverse complement strand
TTCGCAGAAAAAGTCTCTTTACCTGATACGTACGTTGCTTTTGTTAAATCTAGTTTAGGCTCAGCACGCCTTTTAAGAAATTCTTTTCTGCACGATTGCAGTTGTCGTGCCACCCAAACTTTCACTGTTTTTTTTTAAACTGTTGTTTTTGAAGCAAAGCTGCGTAACGAAGTCAACACGGTGACATAAAAATTTAATCCCGTTCGTCTCGTAGCCCCGGGATGTTTCACCTGTCAGGTGAACACAGCACGTCATCACGAGTTGAGAAACAACACTTTCAGGCTAAATCCTCAAACTTATCTCTAAGGAGCAATTTTCTAACAAGTTAACATGCATAGCTTCTTGAGACGTTTATCAGGTGAAACATCAAACTTATTACAGTTGTTTGATGTATTTACACACACAAACACACACACACACACACAGACCAACACACACACGAACGCACAAATTCTGGGATATTCAAACACCTAGTTATTAATTTAAGGCACACGTGAAAATCAGTGTATTTTCATTAGTCTGCTGGGGGGAAAAAAAACAATTTTTACCTTACTTTCATTTCGATGCTTTCTTACAATACAATACATAAAAATTTATTATACGAGACCATGAAAAAATACATTACACACCGCTAAAAAAAATAGCGTAAGGCAGCGCCTTAGTAGTATTACCTGGTAGTAAAAGTTTCCTCCGAGGCACAATTTAAATAATGAAAGATTTATTATGCACCGCAAAAACTTTAAAATACAAAATACACAAACAAATTTTGTAATGAAAATAATAAACTTCAGCTTTATTATTAAACTAATACGCCAGTACACGTTTGGCTAATGCCTCCTTCATTAGTACAATTAACATAAATAACGCACTTACGTCAGTAATAAAATTATTTATTATCGCTGTACTACTCTATGTGACATATTACCGCATAAACTTTGTGTGGCATAAATATTCCATGTGTATTCTTTTGAAATCTATGATTTGGCAACGTCGAAGGTTTCCGAAAGTTTCATTTTAAAATGTTGATATGAAACAGACAGGATTAGCATTAATAGAAAACAAACTTTTTTTTTTAATGTGTTGCCTTTTTTGCTGGGTTTTTTCTTAAAAGTCGTTTTGGCTGCGATAAGGCATGGAAGTGGATAAACAAGGGGGAAAACAACTGGTGCCTTCAAGATTATTTATTACGTTACTCTCTACGTGTAACATAGCATATATTTCAAAATTTCGATTAAAAAAACTAATAATTGACATATGATTTGTATATCCCTAAAAAGCATCTTTTTTATTATTAAAACAGTGAAACTAGTTGGAACATACCTAACATTAAACAGAAAGCCAATCAGAAGAAAGGAGACAATATTTATAGAAAACTGGTTCGGTCGCAAATGAATGATTGTTTTTACTAACGAATACACCTAGTGGATGATTGAAAGAGCATCAGCTTTTATTTGATACTTGTTATTTTATAAACAAAGTACAAATGTTATTAAACTTAAAAACTGTTTTATAATTAAAAACGAAATAATATGTCTCAATTTTAAAAAAATCATTGTACAAACACAGGGAAGTATGTATGCACATCGAACTTTACAAAAAATTTAAGAAGAGTTCTCCAAGAAAGAAATACCAACAATTATACCAAGCTTATCTCCGATATAACTGACGTGACTTTGATTTCGCATGTCCCTAAGTTTTATTAATGTTCTTATGCTGCATTCTTTACAATGGTTTCAATTTAAAATAGACTGTTATATAAATATCACTTTTTATTTTTAAAAATATTTTTAAAAGCATATTGTCAAATCTCCACCAGTCAAGAATATCTCGGAGCGAGGCGTGAGGCGGACAGTTCAGTGATCAGTATAAAAAGCATTTCCTAGTGGCTTCTTTCGTCTCCGCCCCGCCTCGTTGATCCTGAGAATGACCACGACGAATGGCATAATCACAAGAGCATGAACAACCCACCTCCTGAACTCGCTCAATGTGGTAGCACAGTGGCGGTAGTAGGGATGTGTTCATAAAAAGATTTTATGTACTACGGATGCCGTAGATTTTCAAACTATTCCAGTATTTTAAACGCGGAACATTGTTGCGCTGACCCAGTCAGTACGTATGTAAACCTCAACTATTGGCTTACCGAGCTTAAAGTATGTGTACCACTAACTATGATAGCCCCACATTTAGTGGTAAACACGTATTACTGTTACATTTAGTAGTGTAAAAACAGCTACCTCTTTTTTTTTAAATTGCACCAGCTAATATTTGGCACAATAATAACTATATGGTAGCTCCATTACATATAATGTAGACCTCTGCCTATGGTTGTACAAGTTAATTGAATGTAAACATCTACCTATGGGTTCCACCAGCTTGTAAAAATGTAACCGTTGTTTGTTATTGTTGCATACCAACAGCATAACTCCTAGAGTTTTTTTTCAGCTATCTACGATATAAAAAATATTTTAAAAATATTTTTTTAATATTAAAAATCCCTTCATGGTAAAAACATTTTTTTTTAAATTTTGTTTTCGTTGCTGTTGTATTTATTTAATGGTTATTTTTTTTAAAACTAGTATTGTAAAACTCTTGGATAGGATTCAAAATTCAAAGCCAAGGAATCGAGTGGATTACGGAATATACTTAGAGTTACCTATTTGGTTATCTCGCGTCTCTGTTACCGGAGGTGTGCCATGCATTAGGCTTACGTAGACCTATGGTGCATATTTATTACATTATCATATATCAGATAGATAGAATTTCAGATTGGCCGTCTGCCATTCACTGCAGGTAGCAGGCACTCCGTTTTATGACTGTCACAGCTGGTGAACACACAGGTCACGGTCGGCATGTGTGAAACAAAACACCGTGTTTTCCAAAAGATAATTAATGCTATCGAATACTCCAGGGGGCTTTGAAGACCCGTCCTTTTGAGTTGAGACTGTTTATGAATTTTAACTTGTGCTATAAAAACTTTTAAAAGTCAAATAATAATTTTAGTTATTTCGAGGATCCCCCCCAAAGAGTGTCCATTAACCCTCAGTTTCAAAAGTCATGATTTCTTTATATGAGAACCATTGGAAGCTACACTTGAGCATTCAATTGCAATTACATAGACCCGCTAATTAAAACCCACACTTAAACCCCTATTTGCTGTTACCCCTCCATTCTCTATCCGCCCAAAGCAATCTACATAATTGGAAACTTTGTTGGGCGGTGTCTGTTTGACTACCTTACGGGGAACTGCATTATGAATAGTACAGATTAAACATTACATCCTGTTAGCAACAATAAAAAAAAATAAACATAGATATCTTGTATTTTAGTTATTTTAATAAGTGTAGCCTATTCGTATATGAATTTGGTGTTTGTTTTTTTAATTGTTTAAACTACAACTCCGTAACGTAACCAGGATATCATCATTTTAAGGGGATAATGTTAAATATAAACAAAGTTGTTGGTTTTGTTTTCTATATTTGTCATTAAGACTAACGCCTCTCTAATTAATACGTCGTCGGTCTATGCTTATTAAATGTTTTATACATGGACGGGAAGAGATTCACCCTTAAGAGAATATGCCAATAAAATGATTGCGTTTAACAATTGAACAACAAAATTTGAAATATTGCTATTTAAATTAAGATTATAACTTTAAAAAATAAATTATATCAATAATCTCTGTTTTGAACACCCAAATACTCAGACCCAAAGCATCAAAATGACAAAGTTGCAGTATTGGTCACGAAGACTACTTCAAAACTATTAAATTTCAATATTGTTTTCCACGCGATTTTTTCCTGTTATTTTTTTACATCATAGGAATTGATTTCTCAAATAAAAATGTAAACACGAACAAGTTATCACTTAGCCATAGCCCGTTATTTGAATTCAGCAACAAGTTTTTCTAGATGATCCCTTTAATATTTTGGTGTTGTTGTTTTTAAAGTTTATTAAGACCTTTCGGATGTGGATTCTAACAACAAAGACCTGCTATTGAAGACATGACACAAACACATGCTCAAAGAAATATCCATCGAAATGAAAAAATATCGGTTCCAAGCGCAGACGTGTTATGTATAAAAAAATATATATAAAATCGATCATTTAAAATTTTTATTTTTGTTATTTTCAATGTCACCATACATGTGCGTGTTTGTGTACTGAATTCATGCTTTCTGGCTTAAGTACGTTTACCAGACGAAGATGATTTCTGACAGACACACACAGATAGATGCAGGGCAATAGGTTTAATAAAGGCTCGGGGCGGGCTGGATTTGTTTTAAGATATTGTGTGTTTGTTGTTGTTGTTGTTTTGGTCACCAGTTTATAAAGCTGCAAGACGATAGCAATTCTAATATCATCGACGGTTAAATTGTAGGACAACCCTAGGCTACTCTTCTTGTGGAAAGCATACCTCAACTAGGAAGTTACAAACAATCGAATTCAACGATTCCTCAATATTTATGTCATTAACCACTGCTTGAAATTTGATAACATGATGATGGTTTTACGTAAAAGAAAATACTTTTATACACTTACTCTGTTTTAAATAATGTCATATGAAGAAATCAAACTATTAACTTATCTAATGCATTCTTAGCTACGAACAAAATAATTCAGGAATGCTTACAGCCTTTGGCTAATGCCCAGAATAATTAAATTATCCGGATCATTTGTTCAACAATCCCCAGAGAAACATTGCAACATGTAGCCTGTGGTCAGAGAAACATTGTAACATGTAGCCTGTGGTCCTCCCGTTCAGTACATTTGTGCCAAATATGATCAAATTAACAAAGAATTATATCAAAGAACTGGTGGGTGTGAAAATCTAATAAGTCATGCGTCGTCGGCAATCGATACGTCGATTATTGGGAACTATCAGGTGTGATTGATGACCGTGCTGAAATAACACCACCTGCTGGTGCAGAAATCAATTCTACTAAGCGTTATAATCGCTTGTCTACGGACACCGCAATCTTATTTTTTTTTAATTATAAAGTTTAGGGATGGCTTCATAGTCAAGTAAATTATTTCTTATCTCGACTTTGGATAGTTGGTTTTGGCGGAGACGGGGGCGCTATTAAAAAGTAACTACTAAATTATTTATTTTTTTAACGATGTACATATGTTTTGTTAAATTGATAATTTATTTTATTTCTTTGCTCGGTACGATTTTTTTTTCTTTTTGGGACACATATTGAAATTTTATCAAATTTTTTTTGGAGAAAATTTTGCCATGTCCTTGAAGGGTCACTATGGAAGTTCCAGATATAATGTTGCAATAACTATTATTTCCAAATTTTAAATTTATTTGTTTATTGATGATGAATTCAACTAACATGCTTAACACACTGTTTACGAACCAGCTTTATAAAAATGCAAATCATCGTTATTTAATATTTTGGAGAGATCATTCTATGCGTATCCTTCATTAGATATTTTTGTCTTCTTAAGAAATATATCTTGTTTATCGCCACAATATTTTTACCCCTTTTTTTATTTAAATCGTTTTAAAATTTAACATTTAATGCATATCCTATCTTTTAAGTGGGTTTAAATTTTATTTCTGCATAAAGATATTTAATTGGAATTATAATTTTAGTTATATTAGACAAGGCTTGCCGATTAAATGTATTCTATACCCCTTAAACTATTTTAAAATGTCGAGTCATTTATAAAAATACATGTCTGAGTTCCAGATTTGCACGTCTAATTTTAAAATTCTTGAAATTTATATTTGTATCTGTCAAAGTAGCAGATTTGCACGATTTTTAAACTAAAGTTTCAAAAAACGGATTTTTTAAACTGTAGCGCAAGGCACACACGAGTGTATCCATGCCATTTTATAAATGGCTTATCCTAGTTCCTTTCTAAAACAGAACCTACTCCGTTCGTAAAATTTTAAAAAATTCTCGGAATAATCTTAGGGCTAAATAAATGACACCAAATTCAATACTCGAAAACCAAATAACACACATTTTAATAACGATTTAAAAACGCCGAGTGAATTCAAACTAAACATCAACTCACCATATGTTATGACACAGAATGACGTAACAACCGGACCGAACAATATCCAGTCAAATAAAAAAATCACACCTATACCGTGGCTGTCCGCTGTCATAATTTAGCGCCTGGTCCAAAAGTACACACAATCCTGCACACACTCATTGCTCTACGCACATCTTGCAGGTACAGCAGCACATGTCACACGTATGTTAGTTTCTACCGCACTGCAACTCCTCCCACGCCCTGTCACAAGTTGATCTCTAATAAAATAACAAACAGCAAGGTCTCCTGCAATCAACCGTGACTAAATGTACCGGAGCGGCAACATAAAGGACTGATAATTTTCTCGTAAATTGTAAGGGAGGATATTAAAACAGGACGGGGATTGTAAACTGAGGACGCAATCTTAGGTCTTCTTGGCCTACGTTTAGGGTGGTAGTGTTTAAGGTAACGAGTCTCAACATGTAGGCATGATGCCTTATACAAAACCTTCTAATCAGAAATATTCGTTTTTTTATTGTCTGTATACTCCGAAGGCTTTGCAGCCTTGTCATTTCATGGCTAAATTTCAATAATAGAAGATCCGGGTATTTAGTCTGACGGATTTCGTTATGATATTAATCAACTATCTTTGCTTATGCTTCGTTAATTAATTAAGTCATATAAGCAGATTCGACTTAGACACACAAAAACCTCGTTTTCAACTTTATCATACAAATTAATTTACAAAAGTACTGCTACTTGTGGTTTTATGCCAACTTTATTATACAAATTAATTTACAAAAGTACTGCTACTTGTGGTTTTATGCCAACTTTATTCGATTCTTTGGATTTCACCGCAGCTAAATTTTTATTTTTTATAATCGTTTTATTTGTGTATTGTATGTCCGTTGAAAAAGGCTCTTTGCCGAAACGTTCGCTGTTTTGTTAACCTTTACCTTGTTTACGTCTTTTCCATTTAGGGTTTATGCCAAACGCGTTTTATTTATTACTTTTTTTATAAACTTGCCTTAAAATAATAACGAGTTACATAATGAGTAATCACGCTTTCCGGTGCGACTTATGACGAACCCTAATCAGATAGCTCAGAAGCATGCGATCAAAAAGATCTTACTCAAAACTGCGAGCATCCTTCCTACACAGAAAAGGGTTTTCTAGTTCAAAACATTATAGCATTTAAATGATCTTACTATTTAAAAAATATGTTCGAGTTATTGAATGTGGGGAAAAAATATTGATGGTATTAAAAAAAAACATCACATAAGTTGACTTCAGAGAGAAAAATACAAACATGTATATTTTAAAAACATACATACATAAAGGGTAAAGCACCTTTAAAACCATCAACCTTTATCCAACATCTTTAATTAACATCTTTTTTCGTTACTTGTCTTGGATTATATTCATCCTATAGATGAATTATAGTATGAGAAAAGTCATATTTTATCAAGTATTTTAAATTAGGAGAGAAGATAGTCATGTGGCCTACTGTTTGTAAGAAAAGAATTTTAGTGATTAATTTTCTGTTATTTTTAACTGCATGAGACTCCATTTAAGGAGAATCGACTTAAACACTACGAGTGGAGGAGCATGCGAACTAGAGTTCAATGTTCCCTCTAAATTTCGCTGGTCTATGTGCTAATTTAAAAAAAACTCCTGTACAAGATTGCCTAGTATCCATTTTTTGTACAATATCATACCAAATTAGTTGCGCGGTGATTCTAAACTGATTTCCAGCCGCACAGCTTAAAGGGAACATTGCTAGAGTTATGCGAATGTTTTGTTATTTATCGTTACATTTGCTCTCAGTCAACAATTTACTTATTAATTGAATTTTTTTTTTTACTTCTCTGTAAGTGAGAATATGTTTCTTGCAACTTTCGTTGTCGCCAACCCCTTATTTTTAAAAAATGTTTTCTTTTTAATCGTTCAACCGCGTTAAATATTCATTTTTGCAAATAATAATAAAAATTGTATTTATTCCTCAATGTGTCATTTTGGAAAAAAGCCTCTTTTTTTCTGTCAGATTTATAAAGTGAAACACGATCAGAGACGAAGCCATGGAAGGATTTGTAAAAATGGCCGAATGCCGGATTTTCCAGTGCTGTAGCTATTTTATTAAATTATATTTTACGGCTCTACCGGCCAGACGGATATGACCGTATTTATAAAATAAATTTCTCCCGGAGCCGAAGCCGGATTTGTAAAAATGGCAGCATTCCGGATTTCCCGGAAAAACAATCCGGTAGACCCCTAGCCATTTCCTAGCTTAGAGCCCCCTCCCCCTCCCCCACCCGTTTAACAAAACCAATTCCAACAACGGCAAGGACAGTCCCCACAACCAGGAACTAAAATTTCTGAACAATATTTACTCTGCATTGAAGCCTAGCAGTTCAGATATGTCACAAACATGCCCGAGCGGCGCACTGTTCAAATTGTAACGTTCACAAACCAACTACAACAAGCGGGTATTGCAAATGGTGTGACGGTTCTTCATTTTTTTAAATCTAAAGACATCGCTTCCTTAAGCGATTCAGAGGGGTTGCTGATTTGGCTAAAGCCAGAGTCCCCCACTGATTTCAGACTAAATTAAGGACCCCCAAGTTTATAATGTTCTATAATAAAGTTGCTTGACCGGACCCCAGATGAAAATGCAGCAATATGCTCGTAAAATCTTAATCCACGCCTGCGTGAGTTGCTGAGATTTCAGGAACGTGATAATTTATTTCAATTACATACAAACATTTTACAAATATGACAAAATTATATCAAAATTTGGAATCAGAAAAAACAACAAAAAGGACATTTAATATACCCCACAAGGGGGGACAATTACTTCTACTCTTACTACACTGCATCGAATTCCACATTTGTTTCAAAGACTCGTGAGGAGACACCTGTTTTAGAACCACTTATCAAGAAACTGTTTGTTGACATTCCACATGTCGCTAATAAAAAAGTCTCAGTTATACATTGTGCTGGAGGCCGTACTGAAAAGTAGAGAAGAGTTCTCTTGTAGCTTTAATTACAGCTGCGTTCCACTCCAATAACAGCGTAGATTTCAGTGTAGGAAGTAGACAAAGATAAATAAGACAAGACTCGACGGGAAGTCGAGATGAAATCTAGAAGCACTCGTGATATTTTCACCGGCTGAATAGAAAGTACAATTAAGTACAACAGTAAGCCCCAGCCATCACCGTGATCACGTGACCATGCACATAAATCATTTACAAGTTATTTTTTGCTATGTAAAAACAAGAAAATCTTTTGGTCTATTTAGAAAAAAATATGTTACTATCGTAGTCTGAATACCCTGTAAATACATGGCTTGAAACATACTCTCCGTTGTCTCTCTGATAACACTACTTATAACATCTTTGTAATGTAAACATTACAGTTGAATTGGTGATATATGGAATAGAAAGGTGAAACCTTAATAAGAGGTCGGATTAGGATCATATTAAGGGGTGGACCCATAAAAAGAGGTAGGCCCTCAGTTGTAGGTTTGGTTCCTAATTAAAGTTGGTCAAAGCGAGTGAGTCGGGTACCTAGGATAAGGTGATCCCCTAGAGGGTGGTTAGGTTTTTTTTTAAAGAAAGACTTGCTCTTAGAAGTGTGTTGGATCGTTGGACCTCAAGTGGGACGTTTGGCCTCTAGTACAAGTTGGGCCTCAAGTTGGATGTTAGGGCCTCTAGTACAAGTTAGGCCTCAAGTGGGACGTTTGGCCTCTAGAACAAGTTAGGCCTCAAGTGGGACGTTTGGCCTCTAGTACAAGTTAGGCCTCAAGTGGGACGTTTGGCCTCTAGTACAAGTTGGGCCTCAAGTTGGACGTTTGGCCTTTAATACAAGTTAGGCCTCAATTGGAACGTTTGGCCTCTAGTACAAGTTAGGCCTTAAGTGGGACGTTTTTCCCCTACTACAAGTTGGGCCTCAAATTGGACGTTTGGCCTCTAGTACAAGTTGGGCCTCAAATTGGACGGTTTGTCTCTAGCACAAGTTGGACCTGAAGTGGGACGTTTTGCCTCTATTATTTTGGTGGGCTGTTTGTTGTAGTCTGGGCCACTACTAAAAGTTTTATTGTACCCGAGTATTTTTTAAATAAAACCCAGAATCTAGCACCAGAGTTTGAAGAAACTGTAAGTTTGTACTTTATGCCCTTACATCATGGGCACCCATCTCGCTTTAGTTTCATTTATATAAAAACAAAACTCCCTTATCAGCAGAAGGCGATGTGAGTTATTAGGATTATAAAATGGTGTCGGTCACCCGATCAGCATTGGGTAGGACCGGCAACTTTTCTAGGCCGGGTCGGATACACAAGGATATTGTTTAGTCAGCAAATATATCATCAACGTAACTTTACACAAAGTTGTGTTTGGCAAATCTATGTCTACTGTAACCATTACATTACCCGGATGACGATTGTTTAAAAACAGAGTTATAAAAATTCTACACGTATAACTTGCTACAAATAACCTTGTTAAATGTTATTACTTGTGTCAAGCTGACACCCAAATGACATGTAATATTACTTACTCCCAATTATTATCTTTCATTAACTATTATTGTCGTCAACAAATTATTACATAAATCTTATCTAAATGTGTTAAAAGTTTCACCACTATTAATCGTGAGTGTGTGTGAATGAATCTTTTAGTGAAAACTAAGACAACTACGATATAGGATCCCGGATTGTAAATATTCATATTTCCCGGTTACCTGGACAAAACATTTATAACTGGTTCTAAGGAAACACAAATCAACATAAGTCTGCGCTGCACATTTCAATCGTAGGGTCCCCAATTTTCCAAGAAACAAAACCTAGTACAGACATTTTATGTTTATCAATTTTCTTACTGACTCATTTCTTCTTCATATTCTTTTGGTCTGAGAGTTAGTCTCTTAACGCCTTGGATAATACCTAGGCAACCTGCTTTATCTGCCGAGCAGTGCCATACAACACTGTCTACACGCCGGACTCTTGCCTCCCTAACATCCCCGACTATGTGATGTCTAGCGCAGATCATTCTTATTGACTCACTGCCTGAAACTCTAATGCAAATAACCCACGCGTTGTCGGTGCTTAAATATAATAGTTCTTCCTCTTCTTCCTTCTCAAAATCTTTTGAAAAAGTATTTAGATCCCAGCCCTATATATGTGATGAACTGCGCTGTGGCTGACAATTGGTCCAGTCCACTATATAATAGCTAACACACGCTCTTTTGGTGCGTAATTATTCTTTGGTTTCACGGAGATTTAAATATTGTTGATGATGCTACAAACGTGTGGTGTCAAAGGATCATTCGAGTGTATAAAACTTGTGGGCACATTTTGTAAGGTACCACCGCCCTTTAAATTTAGTGCTATCAGTTTCAATTGCGAGAAAAAAACAAGACATTTCCTGGAAGGGCGCGGCAAAGAGTTTGTCTCCTCACGGGTGGGTTGGCGGTTGTCGGGGGCACTAATAGTAACAGCTTTACGTTTGTATTGCAAGTAATCGTTTGTGGTGAGGTGCATTTGTCTTGTACCCGAATGTTGTATTCGACTTGTGATTTTATGTTGTGTTGTATTTCCAAGTTTGAAAAAAATCGCTTTATGAATTATCACTGCTTTAATCTCTTTTCAAAAAAAAAATATAGATCTATATATCTTCTTGTAAAACGTGGGCATTTGAGTGTGTGTGTTGGGGGAGGGAAAATGGATACACCACACTGAACAGACGTAAGTAGAGCTTTTTATCTAACACAGATACATTGATTAAAAACAAGATCAACGTTTTATAATACGTCTTACGGCTTTCTAGAGGTCGTGTACATGAAACTTTTTGCCTGTCGTAAATAATGGCGGTCTGTGGTTCATTTGTTATCATGTTTCTCATATCCATCAACATATGTTTACACCCTCCATCTATCTCTCATATTTCTGTATATTACTCTTTTTCCTCTTTCACACACTTACCCACACACCCGCATACACCCAATATATATATTTTTTTTTTGCATTTTGCTTTTGCATTTGGTTAATTTTATGTTCCCTATACAGACAAGGTAATTACAAACAATTAAGACCTTTCTCCCTGAACGTACTCATACAATCTCTATATACTACGATCCCCCTTACATTAGTCGAATCTTTTAAAAACTTCAGAGTAGCTTAATATTTTCATTTTTAATCACGTTTTGCCTTAAAGGAAATAACAAATATATTACATGTGAATAAAAGTTAAATACATTTCATTTCATCTTCTTCGTTCTCAATATTGAATATTGAGTTTTACGTGTCACAAGTTTTGCGCCAATTGGCCCGTGGTCTCCGACTTCAGCCTGCTGTTTTTTCTGGTTTTGCTTCCATAGCCTTTGGTCAGCCAAGACCATCTGCAAGGCAGCAGTTGTTTTTTTTTTGGCAAGTGATGCAGCGTTCACATGCCACGGCTAGGGGTTCCACGCACTGCCCCGCCGCTTTTGCCCATTTGGAGCTGGGTGGGGCTCGGGGGCTCGGGGACGCCCTGGGCCCCGGGAGCGGGTCCTTGGCTTCCCATGGATTCGAGCTCGTGACCATCGGGGCACTAGTCGAGCGCGCTTGCCACTCGACCACCACGGCCCCCATATTTCATTTAGAATTACCTAAAACATTTTGTTTATAAAATTAGGGTCTAGAAAAAGGCTCATGTATGATGGAATATCGCTTTTACCAATATTATTACTTGTTTTTTTATGGTTTGGCTTAAGAATATTGACAATAAAATTTTAATTGTACATTTATTTATGGTTCCTTTTAAGTCTCTTTATTTCTAGTTCCCTCTCTCTCTCCTCTCTCTCTCTCTCTCTTTCTCTCTCTCTCTCTCTCTCTCTCTCCATTTATCTTTCCTTTTCTGTCCTTTTCAGTCTCTTTATTTCTAGTTCCCTCTCTTTCGTTCTCTCTCTCTCCCCTCTCCATTTATCTTTCCTTTTCTGTCCTTTTCGGTCTCTTTATTTCTAGTTCCCTCTCTTCTCTCTCTCTCTCTCTCTCTCTCTCTCTCTCTCTCTCTCTCTCTCTCTCTCTCTCTCTTTCCCTCTCAATTTAATTTTCTTCCTATCTCTTCATACCATATGGCAAAATAATAGTAGCTTTTAGGCTCATTTAACTTAACATTTTCTATAATTCCAAATTGTCTCGGCCCTGCTCCTTAACAACTATCGACTTTTAAAAAAACGTCCTGATCTTTTATTGCATAACAAATATTAAACAAAATCTTAAAACGAAAACACAAGTTTGAATCGTTACTTAAATCGCAACGTTTAAGGTTAAGGAAACATGACAAATCTCTTAACATTATGACAAGTTCAAGTCTATGAATAAGCCATTCTCGTTAATCACTTTTTTCTCTCTGAATTTCCTAAATGGCGTCTGTGTATAAGAATATCACAAGCTGAGAACCCCCGTGGTTATGTCATTTGGTGAACCGGAAATGAAACGTTAATTAAAACAAAACGAAAGTACACGATTAATTCTTCAGCCACGATGATTCATGTCAAGTAGGGGGAAAATGAAAGGGCCGTTGTCGAGTGTGGGTGGGGGGGGTATAAAATGTTTATTCAAAATTGTGATATTATAATTATAAATTAGAAGTCGGACTGTAGTGTCCGAGCATTTCAATCAGCATAATTAAACAATTAATTGTTAATCACAATGTTTTGGGTTTTTTTATGTTCGAGGCACAGCTATTTATTTCTTTATGTTGCAACCAGTACAATTAAACAGGTCTTAAACAAAATGTTTATATCTACCAGTACAATTAAACAGGTCTTAAATAAAATGTATATCTCTACCAGTACAATTAAACAGGTCTTAAACAAAATGTATATATCTACCAGTACAATTAAACAGGTCTTAAACAAAATGTATATATCTACCAGTACAATTAAACAGGTCTTAAACATAATGTTTATATCCATGCTGGAACCAGTACAATTAAACAGGTATTAAACAAAATGTTTATATCTACCAGTACAATTAAACAGGTCTTAACAAAATGTTTATCTCCATGCTGGAACCAGTACAATTAAACAGGTCTTAAACATAATGTTTATCTCCATGCTGGAACCAGTACAATTAAACAGGTATGAAACAAAATCTTTATATCTACCAGTACAATTAAACAGGTCTTAAACAAAATGTTTATCTTTATGCTGAAAACAATTATTTTACAATATCGTAACGTAAACAAACTTTGTACAGTATCGTAAACAAACTGTCCAATTATACGCATCATTTCAGCAATCGGTGATTCTAGTACCGATTACTCTTCTCACAGGTGAACATTTTAATTGTTGTAAGGGTATCGGTTGTCTTAATTGTCTATTGTTTACCCGTCCCGTTTTATTATACTGATTATACTGCGTTTTAAAATGTTTCGACACCATATTAAGAGTCATGTTCTGAGTTCTAGAATAACACTTTCCCTACCATTGGCGAAAAAAAAGACTTATTCTTAA
>MUZC01000987.1:1016479-1028466 GCA_002072015.1 Radix auricularia | reverse complement strand
CTTAACCCCCCCCCCCACCCGCCCCAACCCAACTACTCACGTTAAAGTTGTGTCTTCGATTGACTCAATGAGTATCCAAGCGTGAAAAAGAACAACAGAATCCTCATTCGAATGTTGACAGGCTGTTTGTTAAACAATGATCCACAGAGCTGAGTTTATCAACAACAGACCCAAGTGCATAACACTGAATACAGTAAGACATCTAAACTCTAATTGCAGAAAACCTAGAAGGAAATCAATGTTTGACCATGTGTTTTTCCCCAGCTATAAGCCGTTTGCACGCCTAAAGGAAAGCTAACATCCGCCGGCTAAAACAGTCCCAAACAACACATGGCGATCTAAATATGCCGCGAACTTTTCTGTACCTATTTCCCCCACCTTTTCGCTGCTATAATTACACTAAGGCGGTTCTGCGCGCAGCACGTGGATTTTAGGGTCGCAGTTTTTTTTTAAAAAACGCGTGGAAAGGGCCTTGGAGCCCGCACAATATCCGGCTCGTCAACTTCTGCTGACAACTCTTCTGAATTGAGAAAAAGGGGGAAAGGATGTGTTTGACTTCCTCATTTCACAAATAAAACTCGGTTTTGAGAGTATGCAGAAGCGTAACTGAGTTTTCCGCGCCCTTAGCTTATTTATTTTTGGCGCTCTTTACAAATGGATACAAAAAATCCAAAAGGTAGGAACATACTAAAGTTGAATAAATTGAAGGAATCGCCCTCGGCGCCCTTGGCAACTGCCCGATGCCAAGTCGTTGTTACGCCTCTGAGAGTATGCGTCAATTGGTTTCTGTTTCAGGATTGGATATCAAATGAATACATTTAACATACATTTTTAGCGATGCCATTTATCCCAATAAATTTATAATATCAACTTATCAATGTTAAAGTATAGAAAAATATGAGCGTGAAATGACCACAACATTTCTTGACTGATTTTTTGTTCTTAAAGGAAAAAGATATTCAGCCCTCCATAGAATCGAATTCCTTTTCATGTCTCGTGCACAATAAACAGAAATTACTAAAGTAATAGCCATTTAATAAAAGTATTTTTCTTTTAATGCTTAATTCAACACACATTGAAATTTGTATTCTTTTGTAGTACATGTAGTTTGTTGGGATTACCTCTCCCATAAAATTAACAGTTTTGACAGGATACGGGGAAATAAAAAAAAAACTAGCACATCAAACCCTTCATCATTATGAACAGACTTTAGGATCTATTAATCATATTTTGTTTCGTTTTTATTTATTTATTTATTTTATTTCTTGAAATTACCTCTTTCCAAAGGCTAACCGGCAGGTACATATTCGATTACATGCGAGAAACACCCCTTTTGGAATCGGGGCTATTTTTTTCTCAATGAAATAGAGACGCTAAGACTTTAATCCATAATTTTATTGTGGATCACTGTATGATATAGGCACCGCTGTTATTTGTATACTGCTGGTAGCGCTTAATGTGGGAGAGACGGGGAGGGGTGGGGGCTGGTTAGTAAGAGGTTAAGAGGGAGTGACGGAGCAGTGGCGAAGTTAGGGGAGAGGAAGGGGATCCAAATTCGAAAGTTTCCCGGGCCGCAACTTGAGGAGGGACAACCAAAGGAATGTTAGAAAATATTTTATATCAAATAATACGCCACCGCCATGCACTCAATGAGGCCAAGGTCCTCGGGCCCCCAAATCCCTAGAAATCCCTAGCTAAGCCACTGTGACAGAGCTAATCTATCAATCGATGCTTGTTGAATCAGGGAATTGGCACATCATGATTAGTACCTCGGGTATCCTCATTAAGCCTGAGGTATCATCACTTCAAAGGGTAGCGACACGGCCGGTCTTAGACCACTGAAACCTAAGCGGCCGCAGTGGGCCCCGCGCTTTCATAGTCCCCGCCAATCTTAATTTTTACTTATTATCCTTATTAATTACTTATCCGTATTACTAACAAAAATAGGACTTTGGAGTGGCAAATTCACAGTTTTGAAACAGTTTTTTCCCCAACTTTACAAATTTGCTATTTGTAACATTAGATCTAAGTATTTTGAGTAGTATTTTTTTTTACATATGACTATATAAGGTAAAAATTTGCAATAGAATAGTCGATACACATGCAACTAATTTTATCATTTGATACTTTAAATCCTATCCTTTTTTTAAGTTTTACAGGAGCAGCGGATTTTGTATATCGATAGATAGAGGAGTGAGCCACAGAGACACACAATATCATCTACTCATTCAGGTCCCTTTATTGCCGCATTTCAATACATCTACTTCAGAGATTTTTAACAACGAAACAACAACACACACAAATCTACGTTCAGGCGAAAATTTCGCGACCAAATTTTCATATATAAATTTTAAAAAATGTAGTGTTGAGTTCAAAGGTACCTGATTTTTTTTTTCTAATTTCAGTTTTTATTTGATCCGCTATTGTAATACATTTTTTTCCGCTGAGATTTAAAAGAATTGTTTAAAAATCAATTTAATTTAACATATTTTTTAAAGTTATTGTGTGAAAATGCTATTTAATTTGATGAATTTTACTGGCTTACTCAAATTAAAATCCTTAACATGTGTGTAATTTATGTAACAGTAATAAAAATTTAAGCCTTTGAGAAAAGCTCATTGAAAATTATTTTTATACATTATATTTTTTTTTTTAAAATAATTGTATGAACATTTTGCGAGATTTAAAATTCATTATGAAATCAGTCTAGTTAAGTTAATCTAAAAATATAATACAATTACAATACATTGAATTTTTAAAAATTCGTCTTGGTGTTTTCAAATTATTATTTTTTAAGTCTCAGATTTCACAGTTACTTCCTGTCCATCCCCTGATTGAGTCGGTAACATGCCTACGTCATGCCGTTAATTGTATGATTATTCGATTGATGAACGATTTTTTAAAAGTGCTCTATCCAGGAACACATGATATGAAAATTAATCAATTTTTAAAAAGTCATCAATCAATACACAATATTTTTAATTACTTAATCCATGAAGTATTATTGTTTAGTTGTAGAGCGTGTTATTTTTTGCACTATTGATATTTTCTGAACGTCCTGATTCCTGTCATATAATATCAAATTTTTGGGAAGCCTCGTCAGCGATTTGACCTTATGAAATTTTCGGTTTCTTTGCACTCAGACACAATTGTACAGATGTTAAAAACACTTTGTGTGTTAAAGGTAACTGTGTTATCTCCTTTCAAACCGAGTGATTTAGGTGTCACAGCGGGTTCATTAAATGCAACCAATCGTTACAAACTACCTGAGATTTTTTTCCTGCTGCACCTATGTAGTAACGAGGACACATCCTCTCAACTCTCGCCTCCCGCCCCCCCCAACCATTTACACTCCTCTCCCTACTCCAGCGACCAGTGACATGTCGTAGGTTGAAATATCTGACAGTCGTGTTAAAATACACTCGTACCTTGATGTACCTGCTGATGACAGTTGTAGGGGTGCGGATTCAGGGGCACACCTGTGTAGTTTGGTAAACCTTTTTAAAGAAGACGAGGTGCTCGTAAAATTGTGATTTGTTTCAGCCCAGAACTTCTGAGTACAGCGTCCTCATCAATTGAAATCTACTACTGCCACAAAAAACATGTTGACGAATGACTACTGCTGGAAAAGTCATCCTTTGACCTGGAGAGGAGATGGTCACTGCCAAGTCTACCAGGCCCCGAGGAAGTTCTAATGGAAACATTAGACCTCAGACCTCACAGCTTTGCTTGTTTCGTACCAGTTACGCAACTGTGTCGAGCCCTTAATAGCTACGCAGGCAATTATTGTTTTCTTGATATGTACGCAAACAATTCTAGCTCGTAGTACTACACTTCTAGCTCTACTATGACTACTCAAAAATGTACATGCCCACATGCTGCGAAGCAATAATTCTGTTTATGAAGTAGGGTACCAGCCAAAAACATAATGAATATGTCTTGAAGATTTTAAAAATGTATACACAATTGCATTATCACGTTTCAACAAGTCTTAAATTATCCCGCTTCGCTAACTTATGATGCACAATATATGTTCAAATAGTGTATATTCCATCTCAGAACTTTTTACAAGATCCGCCCCTGGTAGACACAATGGTGGCGATCGTGTCACTTCGCCCAGACTTAACGTTGGCAACAGACAGGCTTGTAGCACGTCACCACCACGAGTGGGGCGGTATTTCCCCTTCACGCCAGCTATACATCAAATTCTCTCCCTTTGGATGAGGAAGTGACGTCTTTCAATGCGCGCAATATTATAACAACCAAGCGGTCTTTAAATGGGGGAAAAAACAACAAAAGTTTGTTTTAAAAAAAAAAAAAAAAAATAGTTCTCCATTATATTAATATAGTATGATTAATAATGAAATAAAATAAGTACACATCGATGCGGGAGTTAATCAAGGTTTGCTGGTAAGAAAAAAATAATATGTGTAAGAATTCAAGTATTTTATTCGTTGTTATTGGCTGCTCAATTTGATTGTCACGTTATGAAATTTATAGACGAGATTCATTTTCAGCAAATTTTTGAATGTTTTTTTTTTAATTTTAAATGTGTGTGCGGGGGAGGGGTATGGGAATCTTAACACGCCCAAGTGGGGAGGGGGAATTATTCCAACAAGGCCACCTAACATGCCAGGTTTTGTGTGTATTGGTGTGTGTGTGTATGTGTGCCAAAAGTTCATGCTTTGCCCGAATAATAAATCAAAACAAATATAAGATTTCACGCACACCTTAAAATATGTGCCACTTGAGGTTAGCATTCAATGCAATAAATATTCTGTGTGAATAGATCAGTGACAATACTCTCAACCACCCACCACCTACCTTTGTGGGGCTTTTCCTTGTTGGGTCTCTTGAGTCCGTCCTTGGTGTCGCCATGCCGATGTAAGACAATCTCAATGTCGTAATTCAAGTCATCTTAATATTTTTTTCCTTAGCTCACCTGAATTTTATGGCGTATCTGGTTCTAACACCAAAATAAAAATAAAATTAAAAAAAAACAGGAAGCGTGTAATTTTGAATGACAACATCCGGTTTAAGAAAACTTTTTCACAGAATACAAAAACCAACAACAGGATGATGATGGACTTGTGTGCATCGGACATTCCTTTTATCTTATCTTATCTTATCTTATCTGTTACAGCCACTCCTACTATACAGAATATTATTGCGTCCTGCGTTTATCTATGGTTTGTGTCTAGTCCTGCACTCTTAATAGAGTTTTAAATGGTGATAAAGTGTTGGCTTTCCTGGTTTCTTCAGGCAACCCACTACACGCCCGATTGCCGGGGGGGGGGCAGGGGAAGGAAATTCTGTATTTTTTTTGTTCTTGCATACGAAATAAGAAAGGTATTTTTATCTTTTCTGAAGGTTGTATTAAGTTTTCTCTGTGTTGTATTTCTAAGTTTGAATTAATTGTATAATTACTAATTTAGACTCGGTTCTTCTATCCTATGTTGTTTAAAGGTTTTATGATTTAACTAATGGTGGTATTCTTGTCAGATTTGAATATTCTCCAGTAATGAATCTTGCAGCTCTTTTTTTGAATTTGTACTAGTTTCTCAATGTTTTCCTTGGTGGATGGGTCCCATACAGAAGATGCATATTCTAGTGTAGGTCTCACCTGGTTGAGGTAGCATTTTTCCAGAAAAATAACCGCGGATATGCGACCGAGTCTCTATGAAATATGCCATCTCTCATGTTACAGGTTCCGAAAGTATTTAGTGAATTAGCTACAATTGGGGCTAATTTGCTTACTGGAGATGGTTCAACACGCGACCCGCAGACCACAACACAGCCCGCCAAGCCAGTTAGTTTGCCAAACCTTACCCAGAGAGCTTCTAACTGTATATTACAACATAACATTTGGAGCGTATATTTCTTTAATGAGTGGCTAACCTTGTAGTATCAGATTCCTTTGACGGTCAAATGTAAAATTTTTCGCAAACTTATTTGTTCGTGTTTTATCTTACACTGCAGTAATAGATCTTAGAGTCAATAAATAAACACAACTACATTAAACTGTGTTGGGGTGTGTAAGGTTCACATAAGCCGTTTGGTAATATACCACGTTACGTGTGTCAAATCACATACCCCGTTTGCGCCAATCACACCATATATGCCCCAACTGAAGTCTAAGCTTCCAACCGTGCGGAATCATATCTAGTAATTAATGCAGATTAGACGCAATGTTTTCTTTATTTTAAAAAAGATTAGATAAACATAAACAGGTGGTCATTCTAATTACCGCTGCATGAACGTTTTAAATTAAAATTAACACTAGAGGAAGCGCCATTTTATTGTTTGGTTGATGTGTTGAGATGTAGTAATACGACTTAATCGGCATTAATTCGTTTACTGGGAGAGTATTGTTTAGTTGTGTTTGTACATATATGAGGGAGAGACTCCGGTCATTGCTTTATTTGTCTTCGATTAAGGGTATTAATTTTTTTTAAAGTTTTTTGCTGTCATAGATTTTTATTGGCTTTCAAACGTGATAAAAATACGGTTTTTAAGTTATATCTTGTAACATATCAATGACTATACAAAATGTAATCGATTACTTGAAACTAAATAATTTATTTTTTAAGGATTTTGCAAATAGACTATATTTTGCCTTTCAAAATAATTTTTATATTCAATATTTCTTTCGTAATATCTTACACATTTGACATTTCTTCCTAATGATTGTTTCAAGTTGACGATACTTAAATCTGGCCAGTTTAAAAAGAACGGCCAAATGAGATGACGGGTAAAATAGTTGGCTCTGAAATCATCAAGTGGTTGCCACGGTGACGCAAGTAAACAACAATAAACAGCACTGGGAACTTAGTTGAAAGACGTTATCAGATTAAAATTAAACAATTTACGTATTTTCAGATCATAAAGTTTAAGCTTTATTATTTTTTTTTATCTCTTTGATGGTAGCATTTTAAAATTTTAAGCTTTGAAAAATTTGGACTAAATAACAGTGTATTCTTTTCCACTTTATACAGGGATTTGGTATAAACCAGATGTTAAATGCCCACTGGCTAGTTTGACTTTGACAAAAAATGTGACTTAAGTACGATTAGCACTAGGGTCTTTTTAGGGGCCGTTCATTAAGTACATCACGCTATTTTTAATCATTTTAACTCACACATTGTGCCCCTGTCACAAACTGTCACAAAACTCGGAACCCCCCCCCTTACCCAAAGTATATCACACTTTCGAACAAAAATATATTTTTGTTAACAAAATAATTACACTTTAACATAAAACACCGTGACGTCACACATGGCCGGACACCCCCACCCCCTGTTACAAACTGTCACACTTTCCTACACTCCCCCCCCCTCTGGAGCGTGACGTACTTTATGGATGGCCCCTTATGGTTTTTATTTTATGTAGCCTTTTTTATGGAATTAATTCTAGAAACAACAACCATGATTTTTGGAAGACATATTTAACAAACATATGCTGCAAAGAACGCCAGACAACTGTGTGTGAGTACCCAAAATAGGCACAGTGGAATTTGTTGCATGGGTGAATGATGATACAATAACAAAAAATAGTTGGCAGCCACTAGGGTGAAGGGGTGAGTTTTGATATGTTTTTGAGTGGTATGACGGCAGAGAAGGGTTCCAGTCAAGAGGACGTCAGGGACTAGCGAGGTGGGTAAGGGAGCACTTCCGGTGATAAAGTGTCAAAAACTTTTTCCCATGTATTGTGCCCTTAAGAGCTTCCGGTCACAGGGTGATGACATGCTAGTTCGTTAATTTGAAAAGTGATTTTTAAAAAAAATTAATTTGACCTCATAGCTGTCTAAATTGAAATATGCCGAAAATAAAAACAGTTTTCAAACAGACAGCTTATTTTAGACTTACAGTAATAATGTGCAGTATAGAAGCTGCGCCTAAAATAGATACGATCAAATAAAATAGAGTAAAAGTGTATTTATATTTATATTTTATATACATTTATAAAGGAATATACCAATAAATTTCATAGCAGTATTATTCTCCTCCTTGACACTTTAAACTTATGTTGAAGATATTGATAAACTTTCAAAATATGCCAGAATTACTAAATATCTTTACTGTTTCATAAGCACTTTATTGTCCACAAAATATCCTCCTCAATAATCTCTTCACCTCCTCTCGAAACTTAATGTTTAAAACTCCGTAGATGATCGGGTTTGACACCGAGTTTATGAAGTACGACCTGAGTGCGATGTTGAAGAACACCAAAGCTGATCCGTTTAGATTGTAATCGAATCCCTGATTCAACAGTTTGAGAACAGTTAGCGACAGATAAGGTAGAAAGCTGACGATGAACACAAGGGTAATCAAAAAAGCAATCATTGTGGTCTTGCTCCTAATACGTGTCCGCGTTTTTTTCGCTTTTTCTGTAGTCTTCCGTTCACCTTCCTTCTCTACGTTGGAATTGTTTAAATCCTCTGATACTTCGGCGTATGGAGAAGCAGCGAAGTCCTCGCAGTCTATGGCATTAGAGAAACAAACCGCAACCCTCTCAGAGTCTTTAAGTCCACTGTTAAATTTTGATCTCAGAATTTCCGATTTACCAGGCTGGTTTTTCTCTGATTCAACTAACTGTTTTTCTTTACAGGCCCCAAAATTCAAAGAATTCTGATTGTCGTTATTTAAATTCGTTGACTGCGATACATTTTTACTGGTATCCAGGGTTTTAACATTGACTTTACACATGATTTGGTTTTGACTACAATCTGACTCTAGCACTTCGTAGATAGGTTTAGACATAGATGTTTGAAGATGTGGAATTTCTATGTCATATCGAGAGTAAGCTAATCTTACAATGCTCGGACCCGTATTGGATATCGCAGTTTTCAAAAATGAAGGACTTGGGGAAAAGTCATCGTTGCTGTTGTTATTAAAAGTTGATGATGACTCCGCCGAGTTGAGCGTAACTTTAACACCGTTGTGGCATTTTACCCCGGAACTCGATTCTTCACAGAAGTCCTCTGAGCCGGTACACCTCAGTGTTTTATTTCTGCTCATGTAGCGAATATGTTTTCGCGTCTTGTTCAAAATCAGACAGTAGAGAACCACTAAAACCACCGTGACGACGATGAAGCCAAGAAACAAGATCGCATTGTAGATGAGCGGCCAAACCGTTTTGCCCAAATCGTCTGGCGTGGAGCAGTCTTGGCCGTAAAGACCCGGGATTTGAGTCTTTGTAGTTCTCAGGCCGTAGACGATGGTGGTGGGCCAGGAAAACAGCAAGGCTCCGCCTATGATGGCGACCATGGACAATCTGACCTCCTTGCCGTGCATCTGGTTCTTCAGTGGCCGGCAGATCTTTCGGAAGCGGTCAGCGGCTATTACGAGAAGGGTGATGATGGAACCGATGCCACTGAACATGGTGACGAATCTGGGGATATAGTAGAGAATATTTAATACCATTAACAAAAGTAAGCTCTTTTTTCTTTGATTACTGAATAGTCTACACGAATATGTACAGAGTAAAGTATGACTATCTTCGGAAAGTTGAAAGATATTCATTTGCTTTTATGTATGGAAGATAATAGATTTGTGAAATTGATTGTTTTTTAGCTCTTGTACACATATATATTTATTTTATATTTTTGGGAGGGATCGTGTTTTGTGGATTTTATTTAGAAGTACTTTGAACGACTGGTGTTGAAAAATAAGAGACGGAAAGCTGTGGTTCGTTCTTACTGAAAGATTGTAATTTAGCATGGAACATGATGACGGCGTTCGTTTTCAAGTCCAAAATATTCTTCTTTCTGTACTGTTCTTTTAACCAGCTTAAATCTGGTAGATGTTTATAAGCAAAACTACAAATGTAATGGTTCTTATTGTATCATATGTTTCAAAGTATACATAAAATAAAATCGTTTACAAAGTTCAATTTTTTTTAATTGAAACATTGGAGAATTTATCCCATCGAAAACGATATTGGTTACTATTATCCGGTGTTTTATACTCATTCTATTTTTTTAAAGAGATCCATTGAGAAAATCAGTCAGCTTCTCACCGAGAAAGGTTGATTGGGGAGGGGGTGGATTTTATAAGATATTTTAAATTGCGTGCGTTGTTGACATACTATTTTGAAATTTTAAAATTATTTATTTAAAAATTTAAAAGTAATCCGTATAATCAAGTGTTGCTCGGGGCAGTCATAGACCGTACAAGTTCCAGGTCCAAAAAATCCTCTTTCTATAATGTTTATTAAGAGTCACCACATGACTTATAAGCTTCTTTTCAAGGTTCACTTATTTGGGCAACACTTGTATTTATATCATGACCAAACTGAGTGGACGTTTTAAACTGAAGGGCCAACTGCATCTACTCACTGAAAAATACTAAAACTTAATGTTGGATTATTAGATTAGAGTGACTACTGACTACGCATGTTTATTGGTTGCTGCAGAGCATGTCGTTTTAATAAACTACAGAGGCAGGAGTTAAAAGCCAGGGCTTTTAAGCTTTTTAAAAGAAAAAATGCAATCTTCATTGTCTTTTTCTCTAATTTACAATAACAGAACATTCCATTAAAAAAATTCCACATTTACAAAAGGAAACAAAACATTATATAATATAACAAAATCCCAACCACACCCAAAGCGTTAGTCGTTTTTTAAACTTACCCCAAAACAAAATTTATACATGCTATTGATGTTATTGTTATATGGGGAAAATGTGAGGACGTTATAACAGAAAATTGTAACGGCTGCGAATTTCCCTTGTCTATATTTTAATGCGCAAATATAATATCTTGGTAATTTATTTCTATTATAAAGCTAAGGATGAATTGACCCCATATCTTTTATCCCTCTCCTCCTCCGCTATCGAAATATTTTTATCCCAATAGCTTTGCTCAACAATCAGTCATAAAAAAATACAACAAAATTTGCCAAATCTAAGGACTTATTATATACCTCATCGTCTTGCAGGCTACCTGCGAGTGAAACGTGAAGAAGTACCTCATATCCACTATGTCGTTGGGGATGGTGATCGCGCTGCTGAGCAGGTCAAACACGGCCAGCATGACGATGAGTCTGTTCTGTGTGCTGGACATCAGCCTCACACAAAACGTGTAGACGACCAGCGAGTTGCCCACAATGCCGACCACCATCAGGAGTCCGAAAAACACC
Source organism: Radix auricularia (assembly GCA_002072015.1). Classification (NCBI taxonomy): domain Eukaryota; kingdom Metazoa; phylum Mollusca; class Gastropoda; family Lymnaeidae; genus Radix; species Radix auricularia. The sequence goes on along the minus strand of MUZC01000987.1, from coordinate 1,017,329 downwards.
ATCGCCGGGATCAGGGTCACGGCCTTTTCGTCGTTCAAGTCCGACAGACTTGTCGTCAAGTTGATTTGTTCGTACATCATCCGAATGTTATCAATCATCAAAGTATTGTCTTTTAATTTGAAAGAATTTTTGTCGTTAAATAAATCTGAAGTTATGATTTAACTTTACATGGTCTCCGTATAAAACTAAAAATCGAGCCAAAGTTTTTTATTTAGAATTTTTATAGAGGTGTATAAGACCTTTTTTTTTTAATTGTCGAAATGACGTACACCCACTTTTGCATGCTCAGCAATGCAGCTTAAATAAACCTACTTACTGTTCCATTAACCTCCATATCCACTTGACACGGCACTTACAACTTAAGACTGTGACGTAAGAATCCAGAATCGTTTCGAAATTTCCGAAATTCTAAGCGTTTTAGGTGAACGTCTCCAAAATAAAACCGGTAGCTTTTCGAAATCTGACGCCCTCACATATTCTCTTGTCATCCTCTAAATCAGCTTAATTTGAAGCCTATTAAAACTAATTGTTATGTTGCTTTTTTTTATAAAAAAAATAGCAACTAAAACTCACGAATTCACGTTGAAGCAGACGACATAATGTAAAGTGGGACAAGCAACCCAAACAAGATTTTTACAGACGGATATTCACTTAGCTGAAACGTCCTCGGTTGTAGACAGTCCGTTTTTTCTTTCTATCTTTACATTGTTTTCCTTTGTTTTGTTTTGGGTTTTTTTTTTCTTTTAAAACACGTTTTGCAGCTTTTGAAGCAATCCGTCTTTCGGACGTTTTGAAGGATAATGAGATGACGTCATCACGTCACTGAGTGGGGTTCAAGGGAACGGTCGTT
>MUZC01000987.1:1000809-1016471 GCA_002072015.1 Radix auricularia | reverse complement strand
CCCCCCCACACAAAAAAACAATGAAGTCACATGAGATTAGAGAATGGCCTTTGTTTCACGTGACTAATTGTGTAGTGTTGCAGAAGCTCTTCCCTCATCAAAATATCATGAAATGCGCAGTTAAATTTAAATGATTGATAACAGCTGCTATAACACATGTCATTTAACTGGTTCTCAGTGATGCGAGATTTCTGATGAGGAAGTAAATTACTTGAATCAGTGGTTCTCAAAGTGGAAGTAGTTTGAGTGAGCAGATTTTTTTTTTCTTGGGGTGGGGGGAGGATGCTATGGAGATTTTGATGGGATGAAACTCGTTTTCTTTTTAATTTCAATAATATACTTTTAATTATGCATTTTCTTTTGTTTCTTCCGTGGCTATGACAATATGTCCTTACTTTAAAAAAAAAGTAAACATGGAAAACATAACCCATAAATAAAGAATAATAAATACAGGATAAATAAATATACTACGTTAAGAATTTAACAAATTTATAGGATTATTAGATAAATGAACTGGAAAAATTAAATTTTGTATTAATACTAATTTATGTGAACTTTCAATTTTATTCTTTATGTCAAATATATTTGCGCGCGGTCGGCGTAACGGTGGTCACGGGTTAGAATCCATGTGAAGACAAGGATTCGTCCTAGAGTCCACCAGACTTCAATAGTTAGGGAAACAAAGGCGGCTGGGTAATGCGTGGAGCCCTCATTGTCCCTCATATCTGTGGCCTGTGAACGCTGCGTCTCTTGCCAACAGACCCGCATGGTCTGAGGACGCAATAATTTTCTGCATAGAAGGAACGCCTGCATAGATAAGTTTGTGTACGTAATTTTACTTATATTTAGAATCTGAGGAGACCTGGGAAATCGGTAGTGATTTGGAGCCATTTCGGGATCATCAAACAAGATATATTTGAGAGCCACTTATTAAAATGAAACATCTTTATTTGTTAACATGTGAGTGATGGCTGTTAGATGAAGTTGCAAAGTGACATCGGCTGGGATTTAATTGGAAAAGTGATTTATGTAGTCAGATCCCTACCCAACCTCAGGCAATCAAATTTTTGGATACAAGGAACTAAAAGGAAAAAAACGGAAACAAAACGTGGAAATCTTAGAAACAGAAGTGAATGTTTATAATATTTGATACAAACTATTGTCTGTGAACCTAACGATGAGTAAAGTTAATGAGAGAAGACCAATATTTTATTAGACGCTTCGTAAAGGAATCGACCGGGTACAAATCATTTTAGTTTCGTAGATAGTAAAACATGGAGTCCTTTGTTTTCAGAACAAGGACGGGCCATGCAGCGTGTTACTACAAGGCAATGCTGAAAAGCTACGGCAGATGTGTACAAGCCAACAAAATAGTTTTCACTACAAAACGAAGCCTTACGAAAATACACACCATAGCCATGTGGATTATTCAATGATCCCAAGTTTACATAATCCTGAAACATACGAAGAAAACATGTATACTGGGTTGAAAATTAGAAAAAAGTATCATATAAAAATTGAAGGCATAATACACACAAAATTGGCACCGAAGTTAAACCAACAGAAGATAGAAGAATTGTTGAGGAACTAATTTGAAAAGACTAAAACTTTTAGTCGGGGGGGGNGGGGGGGGGTCGGTTTGGTTGGGGGAGGGGGGCTATGTAGAGTGTTTTGTTATTTGTCTTCTTTAAAAAATTATACTCATCATTTCAAAAGAAATAAAAATAATATTTTTTTTCCTTTCGTTGAGCGCAGATTTTCATACATAAATCTTTTAAATAATAAAGATTTGCTATCTTAGTTCGTAGAGTTCTCTTAATTTTGTGTTTAATATTGTAAGTGATTCCATGAGGGATATATATTCTTATTAAGTTTTTCTAGCTGTTTGCATATTTTAAGACATATAAAAAATGGTTATTCTTTTTTACTAATAACTATAATAATCATTATTTAATTATCGATTTTTTTTTCAATTTCAGAAACATTGTTTGAATCACAGAGATTAATAAGAATTTAAAATGCAATATAATTTATTGAGAGAACATTAGTTGGTTACTCTAATTTACAAAAACATTTGCTAAGCTAAATTAATAAATATAGTTAGGATTACTGAAAGTCTAGAATGTTGAGATTTGAAAAGAAGGACTAAGGAAAAGTGGAGCTGAGAACTTTACGAATCTAAAGATTTGGAACTGCTTGTAAACGAAATTTTAATTTTAATTTTTCAATGTTTTAAAATATTGTCTATGATCACTTTCCTTACATATTTTTCGAATTATAAATAATTTTGTCAGGTTTTAATTTTAAAAAAAAACCGTAAAATATAAGTTTTTCACCAAAAATCCTTTATTTGCAGAACATAACTAAAAGTATGTTAATTATAACACGACAATCAAACAATACTGAATTTTAGTTATGTCTAAATTAAGAAGGTTGCTCAATATAATATGCAACGCGACACTCAAGCACAAAAATGTACATTCAACATAGAGGTAATCTAAAAATTCATTAATTTAATTACAGTGAATTCGATTAATGTGAAATTTCAATAGATTATTTTTATCGTCGGCATGAGTCTGCCTGCAAAATTTCAGCGCTCAAATGTTTTTCGGCAAACAATCATTATTAAAACTATCAAGCAGACACCTCGAGTTAATATAAAGGATTTTAAAAGAAATTAATTATCCTATTCTACATTTTTTAAAGTAGTGTAAAGTCGTTTTTTCCTGACATTATTTTTTAAAGTTAAGTTTGAGAAAAATAATTTTTGCAAAAAATTATTTCTAAACCAGCAAACATTTTGACAAATCTCCTGGCTCCCAGTTTTCCAATCGTTTTTGGGCATGAAAAAAACAAATTTCATAGAAGAAATTTAACTAGTGACTTGTAGCATTTACCCACTTAATACTGAAAAAAAAATAATAAAAGAAAAAACAAACTCATGAGAAATTGATTCATAATACATTTTATTAACTGTATTAAGATTTAAATCTTCAGCATATCAACAACCTCATCTACAGACATCGCTATTAATGATTGGTGTTTTGTTGATTAAATTAAAGTTACACTGGCAACATTCAGAATTCAAATAAAAATGAAACACTAGACAAAATACATGGATAAGGGTAAGACGCAATAGTCTTTTGTGTAGGAGGCACGCATACAATGGTAAACATAATGTGTTATTTTCATGCTATCAGTCAGCATGTAACAAAACTCTTTAACAGCGTTTTTTTCCCCAATGAAATCAAACAGTAAACAAATTACATGTTAATTACCATGCATTTATTTCTGTTGTAAAAACAATACTTTTATTAAGTATGTCAAGACATATCCTTCTGTAAATAAAATCAATACTTTCGTGTTCGCTTTATTTTATATGTTAGTCTACTTCAAAAATATCAAGTGACTACAATTAAACAGCAACGGTTTTACTGAAGCCGGGTAAATAGAGGAGATTGTTGTTAAAACTAGAAACAACCTTTCTCTAATCTAAATTATTTCTTAGAAATATCTTTTTCAACAAACTGTTCAACTCTACTCTAAACTTAACATTTAAAACTCCGTAAATAATCGGGTTTGACGCTGAGTTCAACAAGTACGATCTCATCGCGATGTTAAAAAACAAAAGAGAAGCTCCGTCAAGGCTGTAATCGATTCCTGGAATAATCAACTGGAGAACCATCATTGCGTGGTAGGGTACGAAACTTACTAAGAAAACAAGAGTTATCCAAAGTGCTATTGTTGTAGTTTTGCTCCTGAGCCGTGAACGCGACACTTTCGTATTCCTGTTGGCTCTTCCTGCAGCTTCCGGTGCTACGTTCGATTTGATTAGTTTATATTTCTTCTCCTGGTACGGGGATACATGACTCGAGTTCTCGGTGTCGAAAGAAAGAACAGAACTTTCACGACTTGCTGGCATAGTATTTAATTTCGATTGAATATTTTTCGATAAATTGGGATCATCATGCTCCGAATCGACTTCAAACGAAACGTTTGAAACGCATAACTCCATAGTATTTTGATTTGAAACTTCAGTATTCGTATGTATGATATCTTCAAGAATTGTTACGTTTAAATCACAACTGAATCGATTTTGATTAACCTTTGTATCTGTTACATCACAAGTGATTTCCGACTCTTTTAATTTATCAACAGGTACCGCGGCCGGACATTCAGGATAATCTAATGCTGGGTGAGAGAATTGTTTAGAGAAATTACATTTTAAGGTTGATATCATCTTATAAAATAAGTGGCAGCCACTAAAAGACGTGGATGAAGGCGAGAAGAAGCCAACATGTGAAGGGTCGTCACATTGTATCTCGCCGCTCGATTCCTCACTGGACTGCGCACAGCCCGAAACGCTGGAGATTGTACTCCTCTTCATGCTACGCACGTGTTTTCTCGTCTTATTCAGGATCAGGGCGTAGAGGGCTATCAGGATTACGGTGACGATGACGAAGCACATTGACAACAGCACATTATAGACGAGCGGCCCGTACGTGTTGCTCCAATCGTTGGACGCTGAGCAGTCTTGGCCGAAAACTCCCGGGACAGACGTCTTCGTTGTTCTCAAGCCGAACATGATTGGGCTCGGCCACGAGAAGAACAAGGCTCCACCTATGATGGCGGTGATGGTCAGCTTGACCCTTTGGTCGTTGATCTGATTCCTCGGCGGTAGGCAGATCTTGCGGAATCGGTCAGTGGCTATCATGAGGAGGGTCAGTGAGGAGCCAATAGCACAGAACATTGCGACAAATCTGAGGATGACGACGAATTTATATTAGTAATAAATTTCATTTTAAGTTCTTCGTTCAGTTTTTTTTATCTACGCACAAGGAAGTAATATGTGATAAAGGAATTGAAAACAAGAATGTTTATATGACGTTTGAGTTCCAATACAGAAGGTTACATGCGCATATAGATACACGCATTAATAAGATTCCAGCGAAAACGCATCTCTTATTATGGCGAGACTATCTGTTGCCGAAAAAATAATTATAAAAATTAAAAAATATTTTCTAAAAATACCTAAGGCCTATCCGAAAAGCTGATTATCGTTACAAAGTCAAAATATTCTAGCAGACTTATTGCTGCTAATGAATATTCCTTTAAGTCCCCGAAACTGCATGCTTTCAATAAAAAAAATTGTTTTCCGTGATACTAATGGTCATTCAAAAATGACTCATTATCATTGAAGATAACAGCCAGTCAAACAACTTACCTGATTAGCTTGCAGGCTACCTGCGAGTGAAACGTGAAGAAGAATCTCATATCAATTATATCGAAGGGCATGGCTATGGTGCAGATGAGCAGGTCAAACACGGCCAGCATGACGATGAGTCTGTTCTGGGTGCTTGACCTCAGCCTGACACCAAACATGTAGACGACCAGCAAGTTGCCCACAGTGCCGACCACCATCAGGAGTCCGACAAACAACATCGCCGGGATCAGGGTCACGGCCTTCTCGTCGTTCAATTCCCAGAGACTCTTATTCCCACCCACAAGATTGTAGGTTGCATTCTCACCTTCTGCGGTCGGCATTTTTGGGAATAAATCTGTATTTGACATTTAGACTAACGCTTTAAATTGCGTTAAGTTGAATATTCTTAGCCAGTTTTTTTTTTAAATGTAAATGTGTGCATTCTTATACAGACAATTATTACGATTGATATTTTCAACAGAAATAATGTTATGAAATCTTTCAGGAGCACACATTTATTATTTTTAAAAACACTTTAAATATTCAATTGTTCATTCAATTTCCAAACTAGGTATTTTTTAATTTTTATGTTTTAGAAAAAGAAAGAAAGAGTAATGTCATTTGAAAAAATACAATCGACAAAAGCACGCTGAAAGCTGGTCTGAAATTTTAAATACTGGAGTATTGAAATCTTTCTTCTCTCTGATATCAGTCTCAGTTGCTCAAGAGGAGATAAGAGATAGAATTCGGATTCTTCAACTTAAATACTCATTTCAAGGCCGGTAATAATGGTAACATAATGTGATAGCAGCAGACCATGTACAATGTTTTTATTAACCACTTGACGAACACAATGCTTTGCTATTTTTAAATTAATCACTTAACTCACCACTTAACATGTGCGTTTCTCCGTCTTGTTCTTCACGATTCGTGATAAGTATGCAAATAAGAATTCTCACGGTGGTCGAGTGGCAAGCACGCTCGACTGGCGTACCGATGGTCATGAGTTCGAATCCATGCGAAGGCAAGGATTTATTCCTGTGGATTAAGGAGTCCCTGAGTCACCCAGCTCCGAATGGGTACCTAACTAACAATAGCTAGGCGGCTGGGTAATGCGTGGTACCCTCATAGCCGTGGCCTGTGACCGCTGTATCACTTGCCAACAAAAAAAGTCATGTTAAGCCTGGTCCCTATTGGAATTCAGGACGTGTTAGCGCATTTTCGTATTATGTATCAGTACTTATGTTAGATATCAGAATTATGTAGTTATCAGTAATTGTGTTTAGATTTGAGACATTTTTTAATGAATATACCTGACATTTTTTTAAATTTAAAAGTCATTTCTTTACATTTTAAAAAAATTATTTTCTCTTTAATCTAACTACAAGTCACCACAAATGATGACGTAAAACTCTCTAAACTTTTACACATATTCTAATGACGTCAACTAAAAAAAAAACAACTAATTCTTTTGCACCCTTTCGCACCACTCTTCAATGCTTGAAGAATTGTGCATTCGACTTCCGGCAATGGCGGCCGTTCCCTGCGCTAGTGTTACCTCTCGATTCGAAATATTTTTTGGTAGTTTTAACGGGGTTTTTTAACGGATCGAGTAACTGAGTGTTGATGCACAAATGGCAGGTCAGGACATACAAAAAACATATATACCTCATGGGTCTAGGACTTATGGATGCTGAGATCAAGGGTGATGACGGACGGACAGACGGACGGACAAAACGGGTGCAATAGCGCATTCGACTTCTCGAAAATGCGCTAAAAATGTCAGGTATATTCATTACACAAGAAAATTCATAAAAATATGTCTAAAATCTAAACACAATTACTGATAACTACATAATTCTGATATCTAACATAAGTACTGATACATAATACGAAAATGCGCTAACACGTCCTGAATTCCAATAGGGACCAGGCTTAACATGATTTTTTTTTATAAACAGCGTCATCTAGAGTATTCTAGAGGGTCAAAGTGGCTCAAGAATATCGTCATCTTCCCGCACTCAGAGTTTTCCCCCCTTTGTCGTTTGTCGACTAGCACATGGCGTGTGTATGAGAAACAGACGGGTACCAACTCCGATGTTTAAATTCTGATTAATTGAAACAGATGGCAAAGGTTGTGGGTGGGTTTTTAAATTTCTCACGTCTTGTCTGTCTGTCGTGGCCCCGCCCGCAGAAAAATAAAAAATAAAAAATGAAACACTTTCCGTGATCCTATCGAGCTGATATTTTCCACATAGACTTCTGCACCTAACAATTCATTCTGTCAAAATTTGATATCGATCGAATATAAGTTATTAAATTTTTAGATTATCTCTGCGTTTCTATATGTAGCATGTAAATGTTTATGCTAGTTTATATTGAACATACTTCACGCGGGGAAGATTCTATTGGACATAAAAAATACTTTTATTTTCGTCTTATATTTATAGTCAAAATCTTTTTTTAACGGGTTGTGAAATATTTCTTGGCGTTGTCCTCAATTGAATGTGGGATTTGATTTTAGAGAGCTAATATCTCACAAAAAATCGACACGTGTTTAATTGTTAAAGGTAGCGGTGGACAGTTGGTACCAAACATGCCGCGACTGACCGAGAGCGACTTCTTGGGGAAGTTGGACGTTGCAATCAGACGCTCATACCACGGATGAGAACTGAACATTATCCCATGCTAAGCTACAGTACAAGTTCAACATTAGAAGGGAACCGGTCTGATGTCTGTGTGGCCACCCGGAGGAGGCGATGGCCCAACTGCTTGGAAAGTGCCCCGAGCTGTGCCGAGATTTGAGAGGAGGAGTTCCGATACATGCGGAGAGGTATCTCTATGGCGATGCCCCCTTGATGAGGCTTGCCTGTGATAAAATGAACCGGAACTTAAGAGACTAATGGCTCGACCCAAAAGAGAATGTAGATTCATTAGTTGGTATGGTGAAAGAAGTCCCCGACCAGTTTCTGACCATCTTACGGTCTGTTAAAACGTGCGTTGCTATTTAACAATATAAGCATTTAATTTTTGGTAGCAATATGTGCCTTATTAGACAGATACCTCTGTTTATTAGATACCCCCTCCCCGATTTATCCCCCAAAAATTTTGAAGTGAGACTATACGTCATGCACTAAATTTAAACCTTACTAGTCAAGACACCCGCGGAACGATTCGTATGTGCCCGCCTCTCACTTTTCGACAGAGACAGAATTTTTTTCATAAAACATTATTTTAAAATGTGCTTTATTTTTATTCATTTGTTAGAGTTTTAATTTTTTTTTTGACTGCCTAGGTTTATTAAATATGTTCGATACTTGTCCCAACTTGTCTAGCGGCGAGCCAGACTGCACTATTTACGCTAGCCTGGAACGGCTAGTGCCATTTGCACATCACACCTTGTACACGCAGAAAACCCGAAGTGAACGAATGGAACGAACGCCACGAACTGATCCGATAAACGCCGAAGGCGCCAAATCACAAGGCACATAACTCTGATTGCTTCGGCGATCATCGGCTCACTTCGGGTTTTCCACGTGTACATGGAGTGATGCGCAAAAAGTATTCCCCGCCTGGAACCGCATTGTTGTCATTGTGATTCCTGCCCTGTTCGGGTCGCGACCTTTATATAAGAGACATGTTCGTCAGACAAAACACGAATTAGGAGTTTTCTGTTAAAAAAAAATTAACAGGCTAAAAGCGAGGTGCGTAATTTATTGTATTCATAAGCAATGATCTATTAATAAACTATTATTATTGAGGAGATAGTTATAGTTCTTGTTATAATATATTTATGCATATAATACAGAACAGACTTGCGCTATAACATTGAAATTATATTGTAGTTCAATTATTATTTTTTTATTATTTATTTTAGCCCTAAAATGAGTGGACCAAGTAAAAGACAACGAACCTATAATTTTAACACTGACTGGGAGGAATCATATTGTTTTATTAATTTGAAAAATAAATGCGTTTGTTTGTTGTGTGGTAGTAGCATTGCAGTGCCGAAAAAACATAACGTTGAACGACACTTTCAGACAAATCATGGCACTTTTAATGTGAATTATCCTCTTAAATCTGAAGTAAGAAAGAAAAAAATTGTAATCTAAAATCAAGTCTAACAGCACAACAGACTGTTTTCACTAGACATGTGGAAAATTCTAAAAAAGGCCACTATTGCTTCTTTCAAAATATCTCACATGCTCGCAAAAAAGAAGAAACCTTTCATTGATGGTGAGTTGTTTAAGGAACTATTTTTGACTAGTGCCGATTGTTTGTTTGATGGATTTTCTAACAAACGTGAGATTGTCTCAGCAATACAAGACTTACAGTTGTCAAATAACACAGTCACAAGAAGAATACATGCAATTTCAACAGACATACAAACTCAGTTAAAAACTGACTTGGAAATATGTGACTGGTTCTCGCTATAATTTGACGAGTCAACAGATATATCAGACACCGCACAGTTAGCAGTTATGGTGAGAATGGTGTTTAGTAACTTCACAGTAAAAGAGGATATGCTACAAATATTACCTATGAAAGGACAGACAAGGGGTGTTTATAATACATTCAAAACATACGCCAAGTCAATAAATATGCCTTTGCTCAAGCTGTCTGCAATAACCACTGATGGGGCGCCAGCAATGATGGGTAAAAACAAAGGATTTATTGCCCTCTGCATGAAGGATGATTCATTTTCAAACGTCGTGCCCTACCTTTGTATTATACACCAGGAAGTTCTGTGCTGTAAAATTTTGCCAGTTGAACACGTCATGAAAATAGTTACAAAAATAATCAATTCTATTCGAGCAGCTCCTTTGCAACACCGACTTTTCAAGGCCCTGTTAGAAGATACTGAAGATAAAGAACATGATCTTATTCTGCATACTGAAGTACGTTGGCTCAGTAAAGGAAAGGTTCTTACAAGATTAGTGAGTTTAATTGAAGAAATAAAAACGATAGAAAGGAAAATTATGATGATCTAGCTGACTCTGGCTGGCTGATTGATTTGGGATTTCTCACAGACATCATGGAAAAATTGGATTCTTTAAATTTGGAGTTGCAGGGTAAAGACAAAAGCATAGCTGAAATGATAAGCCCTGTAAAGTCATTTAAAGCTAAATTGGATTTGTTGATATCGCATCTGCAGATCAATTCTCTCGTGCATGTCCCACATATGAAGAAAATGCTGGGTGACAATGAATTAAATTGGACATTATTTATTAAGCATCTTCAAGAGTTTAAAAAAACTGTTTGAAGAGAGATTTTTGCAGTTTAAACATATTGAGCCAATAGTTTCCTTCTGTATCAATCCTTTTACTTGCCAAATAAATGTTATGGAAATAACCGCATGTATTGCAGATTTTGTTCAAGGTAAGACAGAAGAACTAGAGTTAGAAATTTTGGACCTTAAGGATGATATTTTGCTAAAATCCTTAATGTCAGAGGACTTTTGGAATACAGTGGATAGAGAAAAGTTCCCATTGTTGAAAAAGCGGCATATAAAATTGAATCATTTTTCGGTTCGACATATTTATGCGAATCATTGTTTTCAAACATGAACTTAATAAAATCAAGATATAGATCTCGACTCACCGATGAGCATCTTTATGATTGTCTGCTAACAGGATTATCGTCATACTCTCCTAATTATGAAGCTCTGGCCAATGAAATGCAATGCCAAAGATCACATTGACTTTATTATATTTTTTAATAAAATGTTTCCTTTGTATTTGTGTGTTGTGTGTACTTTCTTTACGTTTTGTAAATACATTTCTCTGTGTGTATGCAATTTGAAAAAAATGCCAAATAATTTTATTATTTTGAAACATTTTTTTTTATTATTTATTAATACATTATGACTATAAGAAAATAAGAAAATAAATTATGGGAAAATGACAAGTTATGGAAGGAGTTTGTCGATTTAAAATAGGTGGTGCCCGCCACCCTGCCGATATTTTAGAATGTGCTCTAGAGTAAAAAAAAAAAAGGTTGGGAACCCCTGATCTAGATAATCGTGTGTTTTTTTTAATGTTGTTCGGGATTGGGGATGGAGTTTGTTCTGTATTGAAATTCTCCGATGGCTCTTCATCAGAAAATATTTGATTAGCCTATTTCAAAATCTTCTATTATGATTCACTAGATGCGACCCGCGGCGTAGCATACGCATCAGAATTCCTCATAGATAGTGCAAAGAAAGGGGGCAGAGAGAAGACGCAAACTACAGCACGTGCAAATCAGAAGAACGCGAGTGAACGTCGGTGGAAAGAGGGGGGGGGGCACCATCACATTGTTGGTCTTGAAACATGCGCGCCGCGGTTAGCTCCCACCCTGCACCACCCTAACTTGCCAAACATAAACTGTGATTGGCCAACCCTAGTGGGGGTCATTCGCATAATGTTTATTTGCACTCGTCTTTTTTATGTATAATTTAGATATACGAAAAAAATGCCAATGTTTTCATTTAGTTTATTTGATCGTTGTAGGGATATTGCAAGGATTCGGAGAGGGGGTGGCGCTTTGAAGCGCCCAAAGCTGAGCATTTAAATTCAAACCCTACTGTGGATATTAGGAGCGGGGGTACGGTGGGAGGTGTGGGCATTCGACCTTCTCCGTTGTGATTCCAGAAAGAAATAAAATAGTATTTCTTTTAATTAGATGGACATCGGCATTTCTTTCTCTCTGTCTCTCTATTTTTTATATTACTAATTATATTAATCAGTTGACATTTTTCATCAATGATATGGATACTAACTGCAGTGAATTTAGTAAACTAGAAAACAAAAAAACATTACTTCGGCTACTTTATTTTAAAAGTAACGCGGCTCTCTATTAAAATGTTGAATTGCAAAGTCGGCCATTTCATAATGTAATACTCCATTATTTAAAAGCGTATTTGTTAATAGATAAGACAAAATCACATTGATACAAAAGAACAAGACCTGGTCTTTCTTTGAGAGCAACACATAATTTATTTATAGCTTATAATTTTCTTGAAATATTGCGACACTTCCAGTTGTCAACATTATTGTGTAATAAGTACATTACACTTACGCTTTTAAAAATCTAAAAATTCACTATTCTTTTCACTTAAAGCTTGCGTCCTTATGCCAAGTGAAGTACTTGGTAACTCGTGCAAGTTGTAAATAAGTACTACTTTATCTTCAAGTGGGGAAATGCGTAGTAGTGAATTAAGAGTAAGCATGTCATGAAAGGGAGAAAAAATTATTTTATTTTTAGTCATACATATAACATAACGTGTCTCCCCTTTAACCTTTTGTCGCCCAGCGTAGCATACTTTGAATTGGATAGCCCACTTCTACCCGTGACCCAGACAGAAATGAACTATTTATGATTTTATCAAATGATATTAGAAAACCCATCTCGAACTGATGTGTTTGTTTCTTGATCATCATCAGTCCCATGACCGTTGCGGTCGTTGGTTGGAGCGCATGGACACATCAACAGATAACGATCTCCATAGTTACCTATAATGAGCAGCGGCCAATAGTTCATTCAATCCCATCCCTGTCCATTCCTTTATGTTGTCTAGCTGGCTTTTCCGTCGTCGCCCTCTTCGCCGACCCTCTTCTACGATGCCTTGTAGGGTAATTTGTGTAAGGTTATCATGTTGCATTACATGACCGAACCATGCCATCTTGCGTTTCTTAATGGTTGTTATAATCATTTCCTAACGACCTGCAATAGATTTTATTTTGCCCCAGACATAATCATTGGTCTTGTGTTCTAAATAGGAGATCTGGAGAATTTTCTTCATACACTCACTTTCAAACGCCTGCATATTGCTTTCCATGGTTGCTATTAGTGTCCAGGTCTGACATCAACGATGAACAATGGTTTTAATGAGAGCTCTGTAAAGCCTGAGCTTTGTTGGCAGGCTAATGTTTTTGTTCTTCCATATTTAGTTAACTTTTTCATTGCTGCCATTGCCGATCCAATTCTAGCGCGAACTCGAATTCTAGCTCCACAGATACCACTCTATATATAATGGCTCCTAGATATTTAAAGTTATGTACTTCCTCCTGATTTTTATTACTATGTTTTCCAAACTAGCATCTGATCAAATTTTATAAGGAAAACGACAAAGACGTCGAGCTGGAGCCCTTAATACTTCTCGCCAAATTACCGCCCCTCTCGTAGAGGACCTGAAATTCACACTCTACCGCTGGCATGTTGGGAACGTTGTTTCATGGGATCGCCCCTTCCCATTGCTTCACCGTAATTGAACTAGATTATCAACCCACAAAACATGTAGCCGTCCCATTAGAAGTCGAGACGCATTGTGTCGTGGCTGACGTGAGTCGTGATCCTTGGGATGTGATGGGGAGGGGCGGTACGGATTTAGCGTGAGGGAAAACTAAAATTCGAGCTTTCCCGCAGTGATTAGTGTGGTTATTTTCGCTTCCTGGAATCTAGTTAGTATGGATAATGGTTAATAATCTGTGTCAAAGTACTCACAAGGCCTTGGTTAAAATCAACATTGTTCAACCGGTATTACATTATATTTTGCTCTTTCGTTATTTATGAAAGAATGGAAAATGCTACACAATAACAACCGTAAAGATTTATTTTTTTTAATGAGCAATCATCAAAACAACCAAGCGTTAAACTGAAAAGGCTCTTGTTTTGAATAATAACGAATAAATTGTCTCACATTACGATATCTGCTGGTTATAAATGTTTGTGCCTGGAGCAGAATGTGACACGGTAGATCATGTTAGAGATAATATTTGGGCATGAATAGTTTACTCTTTCACCAGGAGACCCACGACAAAGGAAACGATTGGCGATGTCATGGAGAACTGAGCGCAACCCGGATGTTTGTCTCTTGCATAGTCTTTTTTTGCGGCCAATTGCAGGTGGGTTTTAAACTTTTGTAAAAATCGTATAGATGTACAGAAAGTGAATTAAATACAAAGGAGTTTGTGTTGCTCGGATTGGTCCTTATTTACCCGCTTATCAGTCACAGTAATCACAGCCATTTTTATCAACATGACTTTGATACACGCAGTGGTTGCAGAATGCCTTAACACGCCACTCCCTAGGCACTAAAACGTGTAATCCCAAATAAGAGTATCTACAGCATACCGCAACCCCTTACAACAAAGTATCCTCCGATTCCTCCTCCATTTTATTTTATTAATCCTTTATTGCCTTTACCCTTTATATTGACTTGTGGTGTCTGAGCCCTTGCTTGCTTTCCAAAAAATCTTTGGATCAATTTTTAACCTACTTCCTCGTAAGCAGTGGCGTAGCTAGGGTCATGTGCGCCCGGGGGCATGACACAAATTCTGCGCCCCTTGACGGACCGAAAAATTCTGGGGGGGCTCAGTAAAGTGAGCCCCCAAGAAAAATTTGAAATTTTACGGTTTATATGGTTCATTTTTTTAAGCAAATGATATTTTAATGAAATACAATACAGACTAATAAATCTCTATACGATTATAAATAATTTATTTGAAAAAAAATAATCTACTTATTATACATGACTCGAATAGACATAATCTAAAATAAATCGATCTTCCTTGATTTGAAAGTCGTCAATCTCGCTGTTAAAATTGATATTCTCAAGTGTTCTCTTTCAATGCTAAGGAGTGCAAGATCATCCAGACGATCTTGATCCATTGAAGCACGTAATTAAGACAAAATAAGGTTTACTTTGCTGAAGGACCGCTCACAGCTTTTAGTTGAATCAGCAATTTTTAGAAGTATTTGAAGTGAAATGCGCAGATTCGGAAATACGTTATCTCCATATGAAACAATAAAATCAAGAAGATCCAAAGTAGTTTCCGGTAGAGCTTCAGTCCGGGTACTGAACATCATTTTTTAGTCTTTGATTTCTGTACACAATTCGTAGAAATTAGAAAAATCTAAGCAATTTTAATGAAGCGTATCGACTTTTGTTTCAGCAAGAAGAGATTTGACGTCTAGTAAAAATCCAAATTTGTTGTTTAGGTTGTTTAAGACGTAAAATCCGTATTGATATCTCCTGTTGGAGTTTATCAATTTCGCTGTTCATAGCCGGTGCAATTCCTTTTTATGGAGAAAGTTCGCATCTTTTTAATTCTCGAAGGCATCCTCCGATGTCGTCTAATCTTCTGTCAAACTCGATTCTCCAAGTTGTGCATCTTCTTTCCCATTGTCTACCGCAACATGGCTCAAATTAACACGAATGTTGACAATTTCTTGCTTAAGCGATTCAAGATCAGATTAAGCTTCCTTGAAACTCACAGTAGGATTCTGGAACCGTTTCTGGACACTATCAATTTTATCAAGTATGATGTTCCAGAAATGTTTAAAATCTAGGAAGTTAAAGTTTTATATACCTACCAGCAAAGCTTCTGAATCACTTCTGGTGTCAGGCGTCATATCTGTATGTTCTGATAATTTTTCCAACAGCCCTGCCATGTCATCTAGTCCTTCATAAATTGCT
>MUZC01000987.1:960737-988522 GCA_002072015.1 Radix auricularia | reverse complement strand
AAAGAAAAGAAAAAAAAGCCGAATGGGAGCCGAAGTTTGGCCTCCGTTAATATAGACGTTAAAGTTACATTTTCACGGGTACACGAGCGGAATTTTACTACCCGGGTAATCTGATGGCAACGGGTACCCGGGTCCCGGGTACCCGCTGACAGGTCTAGTCATTGTGTGGAGTATCCAGATAAGAACAGACCTTTTTAACAGGGATGCTTGACTGTGAGCAAAAATCTGCCTAGCAGACCTCTTTAGGGACAAGTACTATCTGAAATGGGCAGACAGCTCAGCTGCCGAATTGTATCAAAGTTTAGTGACTCAAATGAGAACCAAGCACTCTGCCCCGACAACTTGTACTTCAACAGGCTCTACAACAATAGGGACTCATACAGCCGGCATTGCAGCTTAGCCTCTGAAACGGTGGTGCAACTTGTGACTTTGTGCCTCACGCTTTGGAGCGGAAGGCTAGACGGGTAAGAGTCCCAGCCAGGGTCAGACACTGTGTCGCATTGCTCAGCAGGTTGCCCAGGTGTAAGCCAGAGAGTAATCTCAAGCTTCCAGAATATGAGATTAGATTATATTGCGATGCAAGGTAATCACATAACAATCATTAAAAAACAAACAGAGTTACATAATGCAAAGGACAAACCCATATGACTGAGGGTCAGGCAATCACTAATAAGTTCATCAAGGCAACAGCAGATGACGTAGGTTGTATTACGCACACAAAATTGTAAAACATATTTGTCTTTAGCAATGAGAGACTGAGGTAGGCGATGGGAGCATATGATAAATAATGTCATCAGGTTTAATCTAATACTTAAAAAACAAAGTGATGATATACATCTATATAGCAAGATCAAACGTTAAATCAGTAATTACCACTTAGTACCTCGAGTCCTCAAGTGACCAAGTCAAGTCATTTACCCAAACAGACAATCTGATCTTCAACTAACAGTATCCCTTTTTCTTTTTGACCAATAAATTTGTCTTTAAAAATCTAAAAAATCTAAATACAAAACAAATTCTTGTTTATGGTTACCGATAATGTTTTTACAGATTCAACAATAAAAGTTTCTTTCCATAAGGGTCCAGTCGAGTGGCCCTTTCATTTTGATTACTCATAAAAAATAAAATGGGACTTCATTTATCTTGCACTTGTAATTTCATGGGCTTATACATGGTTTTATGCAACAATCGCAAACACTGATTTAAAAAAATAGCTCAACACCAGCTAGGGATCACTCCAGAAAATTTGATATTCTATAATGTCACCATTATGCCAGCAGCAAAAAAAAATTGAAAGTTTAAAATAATTCCCATTGATTAAACCCACACAAGTATAATCAAAGATGTAAGGATTCCGGAAAATAGCCTTTATAAAGAAATAATGCCATAATCTTAAGGATTTCGAACACATATACAAGTTCAAGCATAATTGCACACACAGAAAAACTAAAGCTTGAAGAAGCATCACAAAGCCATTCATGCAAACTGTCAAAGCATGAAAAATGTGAAAGTTAACAAGTGTAAGTTTAAATAAAATATATTAAAATAGCTACACAGCCCCCCCCCCCTCCCAACCACCAAAAATTATTTTTTTTTTTAAAATTGAAAAAATTAATTTAATTCACACTCAAAATAACACTATGAACACC
The DNA here is from genome assembly GCA_002072015.1 of Radix auricularia. Taxonomy (NCBI): domain Eukaryota; kingdom Metazoa; phylum Mollusca; class Gastropoda; family Lymnaeidae; genus Radix; species Radix auricularia. The sequence continues at coordinate 986,873 of MUZC01000987.1, read as the reverse complement.
AGCTGAACAAAAATAATTTACACTAATAAAATGATGTCATATGTTCAAATAGAAATTGTTCTGCAAATTATGAGATTTTTGCAATAAAAGAAAAGAGATTGTTCTACAAGGTAACAGATAGTAATATGCTAAAATTGGTCCTTGGTTGTTTTTTTTTTTGTTGTTTTTTTGTTTTTTAAAAATAAAATGTTAAAATTATGAACTTTGAAACCAAATCAGAAGGAGCAAACATTATTTTTCAATGCCATTGACTTGAAAAAAATAGTTGAATAAATTTAATATAAAGGTCAATTTTCAGCTATCAAAACTAGACAGCTGGGCACGCTTTTTACAAGATTAATTAATAAATATAAATAAATATTATAATACTTTTAAGAGACACCAATTTAAATAAATGTTAGATTGACTCAAAGATACTAAAAATGGACCTCAGGTTATCATTTTTTGTGGGTTTTTGAATACACTCAAGATATATTATTAAATACGTTGTTTGTCTTTTAACAAACATTATTAATAATTGATACATAAAATATTTTTTCCTCTGTGTATTGAAAATCAGAGGTGACAAAAGCATAAAAATTAACCAAGAATTTAAAAAGAGCTAGCAGCATCAAATAATTTTAAAGCTATTCTAGAGTTATCCAGAAAAAAAATTAAATTTAAAAAAATATATATATTTCTGATTTTTAAAATACATATATAAAACTTTTTACAAGTAATAATAATTGTGCCTAGTGAAATGTTGAAAGTAGGAAATAATTTACTTGATATATTAACATTAGGGCTGCGGAAATTAACCATTAATTTCTCAAATAATCGGTAAAGAATTTTATCGATTAAAATTATTTTAATTCATAAAATAGCGATTAAAATTAAAGAAAATACTTTAAATAATTAGTTATTAATAATAGTTTTTTTTACGTACAAACTGCTCTCTTTAAAATACATATCTTTAAAGAGTAAGCAGTTTTTATGAAGAAAATGATATAAAAAATAAACATTGTTTTCAATTAACAATAACAAAATTAAAATTCATTGACATTAAATTGAACTACTTATATTTAAAATATCTCCTAAAAATATTAATTTTTTGTTTTATTAAATACTAAAGTTATGGGCATTTAATGAAATTTTCAGTTTAATGACATCATAAATCTTATTTTCAGCTTTAATCAACATAATCGAATAATTATTCGGTAATTATTCAAAAATTAACTATTAAATTTAAATTAATCAATAACAACCTTAATTAACATACAGTTTTTAGTGGAGATATCTTAGGGTGAAAATGACCAAACAGATGTACCAAGAACAAAAGATATAGTTTCTATATTAAAGTTGATTACAGTTAAATTAACTGGTAGAAATGAGCATTAAGTATATCTAATCATTGCACTAGTCTCTTAGGTGTTAAGGCACTGTTCCATTATTTACATTTACTTGATGGTTTCTTAAAGGGTCTCTCTTTTCATTAAATCAGTTAAACCTTTGTTTTCCTCTTATAAACTTGCTTCACATCGAACAAAATTTTTAAAAATTTCATGCTGTAAAAATATGTCAAGCTATAATTTCTCTGATTTTTAAACAGCTACTTCTGTAATTTAAAATTTTGGGATTTAAATGATTCATCTTAAGTATCATAGAGTTTTCTGATATGAACATGAAAAAAAAAAAAAAAATTAACAGCTCATAATAAAAATTTACATTTTATTGATCATTTCCTTTTTTTTTAATATGTTTCATCTTAGCCTTAATATAAAATAATTAAAGTTAAGAAAAGGGACTTCTAGAAGGAGCTCTGGATTGTTGATTTTTTTTTAACAGAACTCTCAAAATGTAACAATGGTCCATTTGAGAAAAAAGGGTCTACTTTTAAAAACATGTGAGAGAAATAGAATCTCCATAATTTCGTAACAATGTTTCTTAATTTAAAGTTTATATTACAGAAAATTGTCCAGATTTCATTTTTCAACACAACTTCTTCATCAGAACCTATGTTAAAAAGGGCAATAGTAAGCAAGCTTATACAACTTCACTGATTTCCCTTTGTTTGAAGGCCACTGAAAATAGGTTAGAGACAAAACTAATAAGGCTTGTTATCAGCGAGAGGGTTGTCATTTAGAGACATATCCCTGCAGTGACTAATGCATATTTTAGTACTTGTAAAAAATTGTGTCAAATAATTTTTCTGTTAAAACAATGTAAGCATAAAAACTGACATTTAAATCTTGTTAGTGAACAAGTGGTATAACAGAAAAATACTTTATGTAAACAGAAAAGACAAACCATTTTTTTTTAAAACTATCAGAACTAAAAAAAAAAAAAAAAGGGGGGGGGGGGGTCATCTCCAGTTATGAAATTATTCACTCAAGCCTGACGTTAATTTTGTACAGAAATTAAATAATATTAAGGATACATTTCAATACATTTAAAAACATTCCCTACTCGCTCTAAAAGGTATCATTCTGATACCTCAAGACACATTGTTAGAGGGTGAGAAATCCTTGATGATTGTCTTAGCAGTTTTTAAAATAAAACAAAACAAACATTTGTACTCAACAAACATTTGAAAACCATATAACGGTTACAAGTAACTATATAACGGTTACAAGTAACTATATAATGGTTACAAGTAACTACTATCAAAATGAGGCTGTTTCATGATTTCAGAGAGCTAAAACTAATTATATGTTATCTTATCTTTTCTTAACCTATCTCTTAACAAAGATATTTAAAAAATGAAAATAAAATTCTTCTTTAGTGAATTTGTAAATTAAAAATCTTTGCGGCTGGCTTTATGCAAGAGGACGATGAATGGGTTAGCGCAAAAAGAAATAGGTAACATTTAGCCAACCGATCATAACTCAGAAAAATGCCCTGACCTCAAGGCCATATTCAAAACTCTTAACCACTGAAAACTGATGTTGATCTATGCTATTTTGAAGAAGAAAAAAATTTGAGACAATGATTCTAGGCAGTTGCAGGGCTTAATAAGTTAAAAAGTTGAACATTTTATTTTTTCCTTGTTTTATCTCCAAGAGAATGCCTACCAAATTATAACCACATCCCATCTGAGGCTAACTGGATTTTCAACTCTGTGCAGAAGGTCTCATTTATAAAAAAAAAAAACATTATGACGTCTGTTGCTTTAGGCTATGAGGACAGATTACAGTACATTAGCCAAGCACAGCCTCTAACAATTACAACCTTCTAGTGTATAACTTTTACTTTTTCTCTGTCATACCAATGTGGTATACATTACTCAGCAGATTCAACCTGCTGCTACATCTATGAATAAATGCTGCTGCCGTTACATGAATATTTGCTAGTTAATTTTTTAAAACAGGTTTTAATCTAAAAGGTTATTGGTTTTATCCAGCAATGATGGCCTAACCAGAAATATTAGAATCGAGACATGGATGGTATCAACCAATAATCCATCACACCAATGACATCATCATCATCGCTAGAAACAGTACAATAAATATTTTTGAAACGCTGGCACCAATAATATAGATATAAAATATTCCCTAGGTCTCGTTCCCAACTCACGATTGATGTTTTGGCTGGCAGAGCTGCAGTTTTTTTTCTGCACATTAATTTTCCAAAGATATCCACTTAAAATACCTTACAACCAAATTTAGCAATAAAGTATCCCAGTATTGACAGTGGCTTGACGCTGCTATTACAGCTGTCTTGCTTACCAGGGCCAATGATTGTCTCAGTAACACGGCAGTGAGCTTACGTCTGGGGCCCCATGCAAATTTTTAAGCTGTAGCCACGTCTGCAGCACCCATCCTGGGCTTTATCAGAATTTCTTCCTGCCTGGACTGGTCATCTGTGCGGTCTGAGGCTTAAAAGATAAGAGATGGACATAACATTGTCACAGCCTTCAAATATGAATGTGTTCTAAGACAAGAAACAACAGTACGCAATGTCAGTTTCAGAGTAAATGTCAATGACAAATATTCTCACTGGCTTTTAGTTTCAATTTATTTCAGGACATACCTGGAAAAAGAAGTCATTCCCTTATTTTGTTTGCATGTCCAATTTACACTAGTGATCATAGAGGGTCATCCTCACATAAAGGAGAATTTTCTTAAACTTTTAATGAACTGTAAATATACTATTTTCTATCTTGGTCAAATCATGTCGTTTGTAAATTACTTCTCATGGCATAGATGACCATTGCAGAGGTGACATGAGTGCTGTACTATCCACTATGATATCCGGCCAGTCTCAAAGATGTCAAATGTCACTCACTCAATGATACCCACACAAAAATCAAGTTGAGATGGCAAGAGAAAAATAAAAGGTGGGGGGGGGGGGGTTTATCTGATGCAAGCTGTTTCACTCTTCCTCTAAAAATAAACACCACTTCTATTCAAATCAAAAGCAAAATAACTTTTTCAGTGACATTAACATTTTAAATACCAGGAATAGTTTTATTAACCACAATTATAACTTAGGTGCCATATTCAAAATAAAAAGTAATTAAAAGTAATCCTTTCTGAAAACTAGGATTACCTGAAACACCAACATCATTAATTAATTGAAAGTGTCCCGGGAGACGAAACATATTGAAATTAGATAATTTTTTTTTTTTTAAATTAAAAAAAACATAGGACTTACCAGTTTCAACTCTGTCCCCACCTATGGGTGGCCTGTGAGCTGCAGTGAACACCAGCTTGTTGAGTAGGATGTACAGAAATAGGATCACCGTCGATGAGATGGCATACACCCTCCAGGTCCACCTGGGACCCATGCTTTGGAACATAAACCCTGTTATGAAGCTACCCAGTCCTTTACCTGCAGAACAAACGAAAAACTGGCAGTAAATAATAAGATAAAAAATTGAAAGTGAAAAAATATGAGGATCAATGTTCTCTCTAAGGTTTGATGGTCCATGTGCAAAGTAAAGAAACTTGTGTGCACAGTTGCACAGCATCCATTTTTTTGTGCACTATTTTACCAAATTTGCTGCGTGGCACCAGATACCTGCGCGGCCGCGCACCCGTGCAGCTTAAAGGGAACATTGATGAGGATGTCAAATTTTAATATTCTATCTAATTATTTTTTGGCCATTCTACTAGTTGTTACAGTCTATGTATATGAAACTTGAAAAAAGACAATCTCAAGAAATATTTATATATTTCTTGAGTTAAGCCATTCCTTCCAGGAATTTAGTAAAAATTTGACTGACAAACTTTCTATGTTGCTTGTTCCAGCATGGCAAGTTTGGCAGTTGAGCCATTAGATTGTGCCACCTTTATACTGAAGCCAATTCTTCATTAATGAAGTCATGCGGCATTGACAGAAATGAAATATAAGGAAAAAAAGGGGAGGGGGAAACAATCAAGGAACCTACCAAATCCAAAGTGAACTCCCCCAAGTAAACCCTGTATAGTGGCCGACATGCCAGGTGGGGCGATAATGCTGGCGTAGGAGGAGGCAGCGGCATACATGAGGCCGAAGCAGGCCCCATAGAGGGGCTCCACCAGCAGGGCAAACCAAGAGTTGGTTAAAAAGGAGTAGACTATCATGCGTATGACGTAGCTGATCATGGCGAGGTACAAGCAGTTCACGAGGCCGATGAACTTGATGATCTTTCCGGCTATCAGCAACATGGGCAGCTGAGAGAGGAGAACGGGAGTCTTAATTAGCCTAAATGTGGACTTCATGATATCGACTGCTGCTAAATTCGGGCCAAGCACACGGATTAATTCTTAGTAGAAAAGTTCAAAGCAGGTGGTCTTAAGGTGAAATAATTAAATTATTACAATTACAAACACTAATTATTAATACTAATGATTTAAGCCCATTATTTGCAATTTTAAGATGTCATTCATTAATGAAGTTGAACCTTAAAATTGAATATCAAATAAACCCCAGATTTAAGTTGCTACCATCAACACAATCTTTTTACTAACCCAATTTGTGGCTCAATACTTCTTGTTCAAATATCTTTAACTCCCAATTTATTCTACAAAAAATTCAAGTCATCATCGAAGTAAAATCATAAGCTAACAACTACAATGATTTCTTCTCTACCATTAATACATTAAGTACCTTTTGAAAGTGTTCTTTAATTTTCCTTAAAATGTTTTTGGAAAACAAAAGATTTGAGCAATTGATTACAAAATACTTAAAAAATCCCATCAGAGAAGTCTGACCTCTGAACAACAGTTGATGAGCAGGACAAAACCAACAACCAGCTGTGACCCTTTGAGGTCACCAAGAAACCAAAAGAGGAACGTCTCCAGGGCTCCAGTCAGCATGCCAAAGTACATGACCACAGTCAGGAAGGCTGAGACTTCTCCATAGGACAGAAGCTTGCAAACGTTCTTCACAAACTGGCCACACCTGTAGGGGAAGACAAAGTTAACAAGGTGGCCAAAGGGAGGTAAGTAGAGCATCATCACAAAGCAAAATTAGAGTGGCCTTGTATTTTTTCCCCTCTTTGAAAAGAAAATCCTGTTTATTAAATAGTCTCCCTTAAAAGCACCAAAAAAAACTATTTCAAAGACAAGCACTCACTTGATATCAGAAGACATGGGGATGAAGTAGGCAATGACGGTTGAAATAATGCACAGAGGCAGAAACAGGTAAAAGGTCACAATGAAGTCACCGCCCTCCCCCTGCGTGATGAATGTGGCCGTCACAGCAAACAGGGCAAATCCCAGGGTTCCCCAAGCTCTTTGGTTGCCCCACAGATGATTATTCTCCCCGAGTATCTGGTAAGCTGATGCATCCAGAATGGGAAAGATTGGTGCGAACACTATGTTGGCTATCAAGAATATGAAGAAGAACGTGTAGAAGGTCCTGTCAAAAGAAGATCCACCGGCAGTGCAGTTTTTGGTCACGGGACAGTGAACAGTGCACTTGAGGTCGACCTCTTGGCTACAAAGAATCTGCAGGACTTTGGTGTTCTTTTCAAAATCTATGTCTTTGGGGTCATAGTCCCAGCACTTGCGAAACTTCTCCTGCACCCTATCTCTGATGATCTCCTTTTCCTCAATGAGGTTCCTCAGGTCTGGGATGGTGAAGTTCAGGTGCCTCCCGTGACTCAGGGTACCGTTGCACTGGGCCACATTAAAGGGGCCAGTGTCATTGGTGAAGCAAGCGCTGAAGTCAACTGACGTCTGGCACTGGAAGTTGCAGGAGAGGGACTGGTTGCGCTCAGAGACATTGGCAAAGGCGGTGAGCCCGTTGCTGCAGCTGTCGGTGTGTGTCTCGTCCAGGCAGTCTTGTATGAAGGAATCCTGCACATTGCACCTGAATGATGTGTGGATCTGAACAGTCTGTGGGTTGGATCTGCTTGGGGTGAACATCAAGAGAAAATAAAAAATTCCTGAAAAGATATTTTAAAAAATAAATTTGAATCACGTTGCATATAATTTATCGTAATTATTACGGGTCGAGTTATTTATATAAATAAGCTGAAGTTTTGTTGTTTTTTTTTAATTTAGAGAGGGACGTGAAGATAATGGAGAAGGGGTGAATAAGGAAAGGGTGATTCAGTTATTAGCATTAGATTAGAAGACACCATTTGTAAGACACTGATACAAGTTTGCAGTTGTGACAACATTTTTGTGGCATAATCATACAAGAGTAAGATGTAACAGCAGTTGTTAATGTACTGAATACAACAACATACTACTGTTAATGAAAGACTATCTTACACCGTGCAGCATCACTAAAACTCATATAGTGTTTATAAATTGAATATCTTTTTTAAAATAATAATAATAATTAGGGCTGTTATTGGTTAATTTAAATTTAATTGTTAACTTTTGAAAAATTACCGAATAATTCATCGATAATTTTGATTAAGCTAAAAATAAGATGTATGACATCATTAAACTGATAATTTCAAGGGAAGTAACAAAAATAGGCATTTAACATTTTTTTAATTTAAATATAAGAGCTTATTTTAGAGTTGACACGTACAAATTATTATTTTTAAATGGAGAAGTTGTACATTAAAACGGAAACTTATTAATTATTTATTAATAAATCAGAAAAATTATTTAAAACAACCTTTTCAATTTCATTGCTATTTTATCAATTAAATAATTTTAATCGATAGTATTTTTTTTCGATTAATCAAGAAATTACTCGTTAATTTCCGCAGCCCTAATAATAATAAAAAGTATACATGATCTAATAATGAACAGCTTGATTTAACATACACAGCCTTCCCGTACCAGTCAATGCAGATATAATCATCAGGATCACCTTGTGCTTCTTGAACTTGTCAGCAAAGGCCCCGACGACTGGCCGCACAAAGAAACCAACAAAAGGCATGAGGCCGTAGATGATGCCAGTCTCCTGGGGCGTCAAGCCCAGCTGTTTCATGAACAGAGCGATAAAGGGCAAAAGGTCACCCACAGCTGAAACGGACAAGTATTCCAGATTTTTACTTTCATTCCCGGAAGGAAAGAGGTGGCATGTAAATTTATCATTAAATGTTAAAGCTTTTTTTTTTTTAATTAAATGGTGGTTGTAAAGTACATTCTAGGTAATTGTATCTCTCTCAACTCTCAACTTTTAATTTCTTTTTTCCAAATTTTGTTACATCATTTCATGTATCTTCTTATATGTTACAGACGCTCCTTCTGTACAGAAGATTATTGCTCATATCTATGTATAACTCATATCTATGACAAAAAGGACCTTTATATTTCATTTTAAGATGTTTGTGAAAAATACTGTCAGAAACCAACAAGTCTTAAAAGTTACACAGATAATAATAATACTAACATTGACCCACTTAACGTAATGACTCTTATGCCATGAAAAAACATATGGTTGATTCTTGAAGAAATAAACAGTCACAACAATATCTTCAAAATTACTTTAAACATAATGCCTAATGTAAATAATTTAAAACAAAAGAGAAAAAAAAACTATGCAGATTTAAAACAGAGCCAAAAAATTAATTTTTTTTAATGTAGGTCCTTACGCTTTAAGAAAGAAAAAAAAGAAGCAGGATTGATGATTGAAATTCCATGTCCATGGAAATGAAATGAAGTTGATGCATGGAACATTAAGGCTCAGTCAAAAATTATATCATTCAAACATAGATTCACTGATAAAATATAAACAGATGCACCTACAGCGTTGGTAGCATAGCAAAGCATACTGCAGAATCGCTCACAGATAGTGCAAAGAAAGGGGGAAAAGAAGGGCACAAGCACCCACAGTGCCATTATGGTTGTTGTTTTGAAGCATTATTTCAAATTATTTCCTTTCCTTGTATACACTGTGTCTCAGTGTAGTGCACGCTATTACATATATATAGACTGGAGAATTATCAATATACTTAATTTGCTATGTATGTTCTTCCCATTTGTTGGTGAGGCAACTTATTTTAGAAAGCAGCACACCAAAAATAAATATTGTTAAATTTGGAAATAAATGAATTTTAAAAATTTTAAATTGAAATAAATGAAAGTTCTTCTTTACATTATTTTTTCAAAATTACTAGATTTTAGCTGAAATATATTTATTTTGATAAATTCCAATCAATTTGGACGGGTGATACACTAGTATGTACAGATTTTTATATCCATTTCTTTTCTTTGAACTTCCTACTGCAAACCTTTCCAAGCCATTGGTTGAGCCAGTATGCCTATGTGATGTACTAGTCCTTTCTCTATATCCGATAAGCACTGCCAGTTTTGAGAATTTAAATTGAGTTGGGCATTAACATTATAATTCACATTTTTAATCATGCTAACAGTCAAAAGTGAATTTCAGTAGGCAGTGCAAGAGAGATAGTTTTTTTTTAAAAACTTAAAGCAATACATTTTCTGATTGTTTAGTCAACTTTCAACACTTAGTTCTTTGAAATGTAGGCTTTCAACCACACTTTTGCATCACGTGGATAAAGAAATAAGATAAACAGTCCGTTATTACCTGCCATGAAGAAAAAGTAGAAACCTTTGATAGGCAGGAGCTTGTGGTTCACAACACATCGTTGCTGGTTGTTTGGGATCACCTTTGCCGGGGATGGTGATGGTGTCCGCTGGGGGTGGTACTCCTCGGCCAGCTGACCATTCTCTTCCATCACACCGTTGTCTCCCATTGTTACCTAAAGATGCCCTTTTTTCCCAGGGTATATAATAAATCAATTATGATAGGTCTGTGTAAGTTAAATAAATGAGACTAAAATATTTTTACTCAACATCTTGTTTTATCTTACCTATGCAGACGCTCCTTCTATGCAGAAGATAATTGCATCCACAGACCATGAAGGATGATCTGTTTCAAGTGATGCAGCGTTCACAGGCCACGACTATGAGGGTTCCAAGCATTAACCAGCCGCCTAACTAGTGTTAGGTACCCATTTGGAGCTGGGTGGAGGCAGGGACGCCCTAGGCCCCGGGAAAAAATCTTTGCTATTCGACCCCATTGCCCCACTGCTTACAACAGTTAAAACTTATAATTTCATTATGAGCAACTCTTATTTTTTTATAAAATGGTACTCACCATATGACAAATTGGTAGTGATATGATATTCAATAGATATTATAAAGCCAACCAACGAGATGAAAGTATTTAAGTATTCACAAAAATTAATTCACCCTCTTCTCCTAGTGAACACACCAGTAGCTTCAAATTATCATGAGATAATTGAGTGGAAAAGTGTCTGAAGTTGGTGAGTGTATAAAGGTAAAGGTTAACAGCAGTTATGTAATTTGGGGTAATTTGAATTTTCATGCAATAAAATGTGTGGGTGAAGGCGGTGGGGGGGGGGGTAGATGATAGCTTTAAAAGGTAAAAGTGGTGGATGTTGGGAGAGAAGTGGCATGCGAATGTTTAGGGAAAGGTAATTGGGACTGATGCATGTGTAACGAAACTTAAAAATGACACTAATCTGATGAGTGGGGAAAAAAATTATATCCATACTTTAACCAATAAGACTGGATAAGATGAAAATGTTTCTTTGCAGTGCTACATAATATTGTGCCAAGCCAATTTTGGCACTAAGGGTTTTGAGTCTTGCTCTATTGATGTACTTGAAGAGACATTATGAAAGAAGGGGTGACTGGGTCTATTGATTATAAAAGTAGTATCACTCTTTGAATTGCCTGAAATACTATTTTTGTCATTGAACACAATGTAATTACTGAACAAGTTAATCAGCCGGAATTTTCTATCATGTAATGATATCACTGAACTCCAGCTGGTGCGCAATGCATAATGCGAACATTTATAATTATTATTATGATATTAATTTGAGTCTTTGTGTTATGAATTAATTTAGTGTATACAGGAGCATCCCAGAAATGAAGGGCTACACTAAAATTAAATAAAATAAAAAATAAATAAATAAAATGTATATATCCTATTGCTGATAATATATCAATAATCCTTATTATTATACCACAGGTGCACTGAATTTGGAAAATACAAATAGAATATAACAGAGTATCATCATTTTTATTTTTTCTGTTCCTTCATCATCTATAGTGAATACATTGTTAACATGCAGGGTTGCTTCAAGCAAAGATCCATAATAAAAAGCCTCTTAGGGGACTTGGCTTTCTTTTCCCTTTTCATTACTTGTATTCATTTAGTTTATATTATACTAGCTTTTTAAAATAAATTAACCGGTGTACAAAAGAATCTCCAAAAGTTTCATAGGGATCGGATGAATGGTGTAGTAAGCTATAACAGAAATGCAGACTGACAAAGTTATTTTCATATTTTATATGACAATATATATTAAATATGAACAAAAATGTTGCATATTTTTCTTTATGATTAACACCAGTAACCCCCATTACCTTTTGGTAGTGTTTTTTGTTATTAAATTAAACAGAAATAGCTTAGTGCTGTTATCCTTATTTAGTTTTAATTGAGTCCCACCCAATTATAATGACTAATTTTTCTTTTGTGTCTTCCAAAGAAGGAGAGACCCACTTAGATACAGAGTTGATACAAGCAAAGCAGGACGTGCCTGCTCTCATTAAATTCACATATCCTGTTGACAGGCCTGGCAGAACTTGTACAGGTATTAACCTATTTAGACATGGCAAGGACCCTCTTAAATCTTTTTTTTTTTTAAACTTGGTAAAACACTTTCTTTAAAATTGTTTATTTTGTCACATCGAAGGGAGTAAAAAAAAAAAATCAATGAACATTGTGTATTTTTCCACATCAGTGAAAGACATCATCACTAATGTTCCCTATAAATTGTGTGCAGATTTTCAGTTGCGCAGCTGATTGACGCCAATCAGTATTTTAGAATTACTGGTCAGAAAAATTTGATACGGATAATCTAATTCTAATATCCGTGTCTGTGGGGTGTAAAATTTGGCATAAAAATGAATGCTGTAGAACTTTGAACATGATTTTTTTTTTTTACTTTGGACAAAGACCAATAAAACTTTGAGGGAATATTTGATCATGACAGAAAACTATGTATTTAGTATTTAGCCACATCATTGAAAAACATCAGGAAAAAGTATGAATTTGCCATGATCATTGAAAAACATCAGGACAAAAAATTATGTATTTTGCCAAATCATTCAAAAACAGGACAGAAAATTATGTATTTTGCCTAATCTTTGAAAAACAGCACAGAAAATTGTGTATTTAACCTAATCATTGAAAAACAGCACAGAAAATAAGGTGTTTTGTCTAGTTATGGAAAAACATCAGCACATAAAATAGTGTATTTTGTCAAGTCGTTGAAAATCAACAACACGGAAAATAGTGTATTTTGTCTAGTTATTGAAAAACATCAGCAAGAAAATGGTGTATTTCACTTTATCATTGAAAAACATCAGCACAGAAAAAAGTTTATTCTTCCACATCTGATTGAGACTCTATCACTGGGCATTACTACATATGCATGATGCCTCATTTAAGATACTCATTATCAGACACCATCTACCAAAAAAAAAAGAAGTCTGAGCACAGTAAAGGTGATGAAGAAAACTCAGTTAGCTATGCAAGGTTTAAATTTAGATTAACAGGTATGGTATAAATCACACATTCTCAAACTTGTGTTTCATGACACATTTTGGGGTCAACAGCCCTTTCACATGTCATTTAGGATGATTGGAAAACACAAATTTCTAATTTTTTAGGAATAGCTCTATTATCTGTCTCTAGGGATATAAACCCGTAACTTCAGACCCTGAGTACCCAGTGTGATGATTTTATTGCACCATAGCCAATACATAGAGACTTTACTTTATGTTCAATTTGTAAAAATGAAACTGCATCTTATGTTCTGCATCTTAGATATTTACATTACAATTCATAATCCAGCAAAATCAAAGAAATTAAATAATTTTTTGGGGTCGGAGGTCACCACACATGAGGAAATATATTTAAGGGCTGAAGCCTTACAAAGGTTGAGAACTACTGACCTAAATGATAGCTGAATGTCTTAACTCCCAGGGCAAACCTAACTGCAGATAAAATGCAAGTCTCAAGGTAAAAATATCTGGTTTAATAAATCTGAATTATGTTCACACATGAATCAAGATAAATTATCAAATTTTATGTGTGTTGATACTTATCAATTCACTCACAGGGGGAAAAATAAGCACATCATTTTAAACAACTTTTATGTAAGTAATAATAATGCCCTTGCTCTACTGTCAGCTTAACAGTACCAGCGTAAGTTAATTATTACATATTAAAAGTTAAGCCCCATTCTTCACTATAATCGGAGCACTGCAAAGTTTATTGACGGGATTTGAATACTCAATTACAAGCTGAGTAATGAACAGTTCATTTCATTACTTAATCTATTGGGCAACATCAATAAACACACACACATGCAAACACATACACAAAACATTGATATTTATGCCCTGTTTGTTAATTTGTCACAGCCTAGAAATTTGGCTACCAGAAGCTGGTTTCATTATTCAGAAATACAATTTCTTTTGTAATAATTAATAAACTAGGCGACTATTATTTCTTCCTTCTTTATTAGTATATAGTCTTACAAATGACCAAAATTAAATCAATTAAATTCAACTTTTGCTGTAGGATTTTATACACAGAAAGCCTAATTTGTATTAATTAGTGGAGTCTTTGAGAACCATCAATCATTTTCAAGGCATGACTTGCAGAAAATATAGCCAATCAGCAGCAATTTTAGAGTTATAATTAGCAAATCATTCCAAATTACCTAACACAATATTTTTTTAGTTGTAATCATGCAAAATATTTTGCTTGATATTTTGTTGGCTGGTGTTTGTATATGCTAATAGCCACCAACTAGATTCTTGTACCAGAATTTAAGACCAAAAAGAAAGGCATACTCACTTTAATCAATGAGATCCTGACGTGATTAGGTTTTAGTTTGAAGAGTCTTGATCATCAGTACCCACTGAAATAAATATTGGATCCTTTTATTTTTTTTCTAAATTCACATTAGAACCTCGGTTTATGAGTAACCTAGGTTAAAAATTCAAAGGGATAAAGCAGACTGTTCTGTTTTAAATCATGTTTTGGTTCGTGAGCGATGTTTTGGCATGGGAGAGATCATTTCAATAATGGCATCTTTATGGACAATCATGCAATGCTCAAATAACATGCTCATAAGCCAATAGGCCACTGCATCATTGCACCATGTTGAATTTTAAAATGCATCAGATTACACTGCCACCCTTGAAAAATATGTAAGTAAGTCGTAGAACATAAATCACTTGAATTTAAATAAAACAATATGGGCAACAGTGCAAAATTTGGTAAATTTAGCACACAGTTCAGAAAGGCAACTAGCCAATTTGTTTTCCTTCATTATGTATTTTAAAGAAAAGACAAAAGAATTGTTATCTTTAAATGGGTTTGTTGTAATAGTTTTACACAAGAGTCATAAGAGTGTAAAAGAAAAGAGTACCAAATGCCCAGAAAGCATATAAGTGATTTAACCACAAATATTTCAAAAGAATTTATAATGAAAGGATACACAGAGGCCAGGCAATATCCTTACTGTTCTCTCTTTTTCGCCTCCATCACACCAGCCAGAACTTCCCTTATGTATTAAATGTAAGTGTGAGTTATTTAATTATTTTCAATTTTCATTGTGAATAACAATTATTTCTGAAATTAGCACTACCAACACCATATTAGGTTTAACTTATATTAATATACGCGGTCCAATACAGTCACTGGGTTTAAGCCTGTGAATGAAAGATTATGCTCCATAAGGATCAGAGGAAAGTTGTTCAATATCACGTTAATCTGTGCACATGCTCCAACGGAAGATGCAGACGAGAACATAAAGGAAACTTTCTAAGAAACACTAGAATGAATATTTGATGAAGCACCACGCCATGATACGAAAATAGTCCTTGGGGATTTCAATGCAAACATTGGAAAAGATTTAGTCTGTAGATCAGACCAACAATCGGAAAGGAAAGTCTACATGATGAGAGCAATGACAACGGAATGAAACTAATAGACTTTATCATCAGTGAAGAAATGACAGTCAGTAGCACAATTTTCCAACTTAAGCAAATACACAAAGCGACATGGATATCTCCAGATGGATTTACTCGTAATCAAATAGATCATGTATTTATTGACCGGAGGCATGGCTCTGACATATTAGATGTCAAAAGTTGTAGAGGGGCACACATAGACTCAGACCATATTTTGGTCTGGATCAAATTTAAGCAAAGAATTAGTAAAATATATAACAAACGAAATAAAAAAGAAAAACAGTACAAAAGTCAGAAACTGTGTAAGGACTCAAAAAATTACAGAGGAATATCAACAAAAGAACAAACCAAAGACATAATACATGATCATGTCACGAAACACCCATACTGATGATAATATCCTTATAAACAAACACAAATTTGAGAGAGTTGCTACTTTCAAATATCTATGGACAACTATAAACGAACACAATGAGATAATTTCGGAGGTTAAAGAAAGATTAACAGCAGGCAATCGCTCCTACTTCAGCTTACAAAAACTTCTAAGAAGCAAAAACCTTTCAAAGGGAACAAAGGTACTATTATAAGCCCGGTAGTAACGTACGCTAGTGAGACTTGGACCCTGACCAAAAAGGCAGAAAACCTGCTCAACACTTGGGAGAGGAAAATACTCCAGAAAATATATGGCCCTGTGATAGAAAATGATATCTGGAGAATTTGCACAAACCAAGAACTAAGCTTGTTAACCGGTTATCCGGTCCTCAGATCAGGATCGGTCCTCTTTATTGAGGACCGCAGGACTGTGTAACCGAAAACAACAACAACAAAAAAAAAACTCTAGGTCTAGGGGTAACGTAGTGAAAAAAAAAACAACACAAGCCGTAACGCGCCTCTACTTCTTACTTTGTCGCGGTGAAAGCGATACCACGATCCAGCTGACAAGTAGCTGTAAGCGTGCGTACATGACGCGTTATAGCCTTGCTTCACTGAAGTTCACAACTAATAGTACTAGTTACTAACAGTGCGTGTTTGATGTCAACAACGGTCAAGGCCAAGGCTGTTTCTATTTATATTTATTATAGTCTGTTTCTTATAAAGACAAAGAAAGCTATAAAAGCATTAAAGCATATGACCCCATGACCTATCCGCATTTTCTGATCACCGGTTTATAGTCCATTTCAGGCATTCAAAAAACGTATTGGCGCACGCCGCTTAGTGAGGTACATGTACCACCTATATTACATGAGATATTTGAAAGACGTAGCAAAGATACCGGGTGATTAATCGGCCCACAAATTCGAGTTCAGTCTTTTAGTGACAGTTTTCCTGCAAATCAAAGACATTTGTTTACCACATTAACAGCGAGTGTAGCTCAAACCCTATTTGAACAGAAAAAAACGGGGAGGGTGAACGTGTGAATCGCAAAATTATTCTGGCGAGTTGACGATTGAAAAATAATGTTTTTTTAAAAAATAAATTCCATTTAATCATCATTCTTTACTCCATAGCTTTATAATTTTATTATATTATTAATTTTAATACGCGAGTTGATCGGCATCACAAACAAGAGAGGTAAACATGACGTCAAAAAGGACTGTGCGAGGCGTTGGTTTTTGAAAGTAAAGAAAAATACCTCGCTAACTTTAACGAACGATTGAACCTGTCCTCTTACTTAGACCAGTCTACGAGTCCTAAAATAAAATATAAAAAAGACAATTAACCATCACTGTTTAGTTAATTTTTTGGATTAAAAAAAATGCTATGGATTGAGGGCAATGCGGAAAGAGCTGAACGCAAGCGGGGGGGGGGGAGCGGGCTTTGATGCCATCAGACGACTCGAGGCGACAACATTCTCTTGTTAGTTCTAAAAATAATAGGGATATAATGACGAGCGGTTAACCGGTCTTTTTTTTTGAATGGTTAGCCGGTCCTCAAAAACGAGCGGTCTTAACAATATTACCAAGAACTATACCATCTGTACAAAGACCCACCCATAGTCAAATGTATCAAAAAACGAAGACTATGCTGGGCAGGGTATGTTGAAAGGATGCCAGAATATAGAGCAGCAAAAATTATTTACAGGGGGCAGACGACTCACTGGTCGCACAAGACTGAGGTGGATTGATATGTGGAAATGGACTTATACCAGTTGGGGGTTCAAGCATGGAGAAGGAAAGCCATTGACCAAACCGAATGGAAGGACTTTGTGGAGCAGGCCAGGGCCCTACATGGGCTGTAGCACCACGGATGATGATGACTAGAGCCATTAAGCGAGTGCTGGTGATATCGAAGTGTTTTCTTAATATTCAGGTATATAAATAAATAAATAATATACACATCATCACTGTTAGTCCAGTTAGGTTGGTGAAAGATTTTAATTTTTTTTTTTTTAATTGGCTGAGTTGCCATAACAAAGTACAAGAACTAACACATAGCGCTGTGGTAATGTCAAAATGTGAATAACGTCAAGGCTACGAGTGTTACTATTTATATTACAAGAGGAAAGATGGGCCTATCAAATTGTTTGCTGGTCTTCAAATTCGATTTCAGTCTATAATAACAGTTTTCTTGCTAAGTACACAAATGTTAAAGGCATTTAACTTAAAATTACCTTATTGACATAAAATTTGATGTTTTCTAAAAAATGTATTTTTTGTGCGTCGGAAAAGGAACACAGTGCATGAGATCAGAACACAAGTGGCAATGACATCACACAAGCATTTGTGTCCCCATTAGATGGTGCAAGGCGAAAATTTGATACATTCTCTTGTTCTTGCTAAAAAAAAGCAAGGTAAATACGGAGCAGACACTACAAAACCTGTCTTTTATTTTAATGGTTTATCGGTCCTCAAAAACAAATTTACTTTACACCCTTTGATAATATGCTGTTTTAATAATTTTGAAACATAAAAATTGAATTTTAATCATTACTGTTTACTTCTTGTTACAAAGCATTTATCTATTTTAAATTTGCTATGTTGACAGTATCACAGCAGAGAAATGAACACAGGCATCAGTGACATGAAAGGAGCTTTGATGTCACATCAGATGATGCAAGGTGAAAATTTAAAGCATTCTCCAATTTGTTCTTAAAAAATAATGAATAATACTAATATGGACCAACGTTAAAATATAAAATAAAGGTAATAAAATTTAATCAAAATTGGCTCTTACTCTTTAAACTACTTATTTATGCAATAAATTTTTTAAATATTAATTATATAAAACGCATTTTTTTACCAAAATAGGTATGCAGCATACCCAAGAATGTTTATTTTGATTCACTGATTCTAATTCATGAGAAATCATAAATATTCATTTTAGCTATAAATTTGAAGGATTAAAAATTAAATTTTAAACTTAAATGATTATTAATTAGTAGTAACTTGAACAATATACACTTGTGAGCCTTGTGACTGGTAATGGTTTTACCCGAATATCTGGATCAGAAAAGGCATTACCATCCAGACCAAGGTGAAAGTATATAGGGCAGTGGTGCTCCCCAGCCTGCTTTATGCATGCGAAACATGGACCGAGTATCTATGCCATGCTAAAAAGCTGAACCACTTTCACACAAGCCTCAGCAAGATCCTTGGCATAAAGTGACAGGAAAAAATTCCAGACACAGTGGTACTGACCAAAGCAGGCCTCCCCAGCCTCTTCACCCTCCTGATGCAGTCACAGCCTCACTGGGCAGGGCACCTAGACCAAATGCCAGACAAGAACTACCAAAGAGACTCTTTTTTTGGCAAGCTCCAGCATGACCAGCGGTCCCATGGTGGACAAAAGAGATGCTTCAAAGACACTTTGAAAGACTCACTGAAAGCATTTGCCATCAACCCAGACACGTGGGAAAGTACTGCAATGGACCGATCCACCTGGCGCCAATCCATCCACGAAGGTGCCAGGACATGAGAGGCAAACAGGATCTATGTCGCAGATAAATAGTGGCAAGCCTGAAAGGCCTGTGCAGCCAACCCTCCAGGAGACAACCCACTCGTCCCACGTCCTTTCTGTTCCCAAACCTTCTGCGCATGGATCGGTCACATTAGCCATCTGTGCACACATAGGCAAAACCAGTCCCAGCAACACTTGGATGACTAGAGTGGTCCTCGTCGACTCGGCAAATAACAAATGGTAGACTCAATGGACCAGTGTAGATTTGATAGATTTACATTCAATCATAATAATAAGATTTAGTTGGTATACTTTTTTACTTTTTTTTTAAAAATAAATTTTAACATTAGCATGTCTTTTAGTACTTTTAATGTTTTACTTTTGCCTTTGCTCTTAGTCTGATCCGTGCAAACAAATCACTTCCATAATTCTCACTATCTACAATCTACTTACACTGGTTGTACACTTACATATGTCTATAATTAACTCTTAAAGTCGCAAAGCGTCATAATGCCTCTCTTCCCGCTATCCCTAAAGCGTCGTAATGCATCCCTAGATACAAATCTCGTTAGAAATGAGATCTCGGAAAGTAAAATTTCTTCAATGCTTGAAAAACGATGTATTCGACTTCCGGCAATGGCGGCCGTTGACGGCACTAGTGTTATCACTCGATTCACGATGTTTTTTGGTAGTTTTAACAGGTTTTTTTTCGAAGATACGTTTTCGTTATACTTTATTACTAAAATAATAGTACTAAACTACAGGTAAATATTGTTTCAAACTCAGTACGGTCTTTTGGATGCATAAAATAACCATTCTTAGCCTTAAAAATTAAGTCAGTATGACAATAATATTATAAATGGATTTTATGCAAATTTTTTAATTTCATAACCGGTTGATCGTAATATGGGAAATCCTTACGGGACTGAGGCGGAAGTTTATTGAAAACCTTCTGGTGGTGGTTGAGAGGTAGCGCTCTCGACTGTCATACCGATGGTCACGAGTTCGAATCCACACGAAAGTGAGGATTTGTTCTCGGGGCCTGAGGAGTCCCAGAGTCACCCAGCTCCGAATGGGTACCTAACTAGACAATAGTTAGGCGGCTGGGGTAATGCGTGGAACCCCTATAGCCGTGGCCTGTGACCGCTGCATCACTTGCCAACAGATCATCTCTCATGGTCTGTGGACGCAATTATCTTCTGCATAGAAGGAGCGTCTGTATATCTAAGATAAGATAAGATTTAAGAGTTAACTCACCTGTATACTGTATTATGTAATGTAGCACTGTAGTCTGTAGTTTAAGTCACTGAACTCACACTCACTCAGTGGGTGAATCACTATACTTAGATTATACTTTAAAATTATTGTATTTATTGAGTATTAGTATTGTCAATTATTGTCAGTATTGACAACAATTGACAATTGTATTAGTATTGACAGTATTGACAGTATTGAGGCACTATTGGTTTAGATCATCTCCATAACAACAGAAATCCTTAATACGTATCGCATTATATCTCGAATCCAAAAAGAAAATGGTGTTGAATGCAAAAGTTTCTTTCTCAACACCATAAGTTTTTGTTACAAAATCGTTCGCATTATTTTGATAGTTCACTGACTCTGTTTACTGACAATTCCCCGCCATCTTGTAACAATGAGAGTTCTTTCCCTTTATTAAAATAATATGTAAGCTAATTGTCGAGTTCATAATTTTGTATTTTATTTTAATTTTTTTTTTCAAGTAAATTAAATGAATGCATTTTTTTAAATATTAATATTGATTTTTCTTCATTTATTCGTTTGCCATATTGTGAGGAGGAACGGATGGTTTAAAATGTTCAAAAATCATAAAATATCGATAGTATGAAAGCCTTCTTAAATTAGACATTAGTTGTTGTTTTTTTAAAAGGAGACGTCATTGAATCAGTTTATTATAAATTATAAATATTATTATTATATGAGCTTCGTACTTTGTCACAAAATTTTATGTTCTGACATTTCACAACCTGAATGAAATATTGGCTGATGCGAACATGATTGTGAAACCATTCCTGATCCGTTTAGATCAGTCCTTCTGCATTCAAATCAGATTTATAAACAACAGATTAAAGGAGATACGCATTTCATGCTATTTTGACATAAAACTAATTGTTTCACAAAATTTTGAAAATTATTTTTTAAGCTATTTAAATTTCAAAGCATAATAAATTAGAAAAAAATAATTAAAACAAAATAAATGTATGACATCACACATGGCCGGACCCCTCTCCCCCGTCACAAACAGTCACACTTTCTTACCCCCACCCCCACACTCTTTGAGCGTAACGTACTATATGAGCGGCCCCAATATTGTAATTTAAATTAGTATTCATGACACAAAAATATTGTACGCTAACAAAACTTAATGTTTACTTTAAAAAAATAACAAATTAAATAATGTTTTTCAGTAACAGAACTCCAAACAATATTAATTTATACGTGTTGATTTCATAATATACTTTTATGCTAGCAGACCCGTCGTAAAAATAAAAAAAACAATGAGTAGTATCTTTTATAAAAAAAATATGCCAGAAACCTTCACGGAAATGTGCAACCAAATAAATAAATAAAAAGCTTACAAAAGAAAAAAATGATAATAAGGGCCCGGTCACAAAATAAGTGATAATTTTATTTTTCATTGCCATTGCACTCAGACTCAAGCTATATTTCTAAATAGTATGTGAAATTGAATGGGCATTGAAATTATTAACGCTCAGTTTTAAAAAAAAAAACATTTGGGGTCCCCAGTTTCGAAAGAGTTCAGTGCACTATAGTATTTTAATATAGGCTCTTATGTATGCTAAATTTAGTCTACATTCAGTTACTTTCTCACTATATTGCTTAAAATAATTAAGCACAGAACTCGTGTGTAAAAACTGTGGCAAAGACCGTCACTCAAGGATAGGACTGCACAGCCACTCGAGAAAATGCAACCCAACCCAACGGTGATGCACCATCGTCTCGCGAGACGGAAGGATGCCGAATTTTTATATAACTAATACGGGGCTTTCCCGGTAAGTCGGCAAGTAAAGCAAGGCTGCGTGTTGACACCCCCTCTGTTTGAAATATTCTTTTCCATCGTATGCCTTCAAGAACAACAGTGAGGGATAAACATACATACCAGAGCTGATGGGAGATTATTCAATATTGCCCGACTTAGAGCAAAGTCCAACATAAGGAAGATTTTGCTGCGCGAGCTCTTATTTGCAGACGATGCTGCCTTAATATCTCACACAGTAGATGGACTGCAGAACCTTATACCCAGGTTCTCCGCTGCCTGCAAAGATTTTGGCCTGACCATTAGCATAAAGAAAACCAACATTATGGCACAGGATGCTGCCTCCCTCCCAAATATCACTTTAAACGACTTCAACCTGGAGGTTGTTGACAGTTTTTACATATCTGGGATCAAATATCTCGAGCACCCTCTCACTGGAAGATGAGATAAGCGGTAGGTTAAGGAAGGCAGCAAATGTTATGGCTAGACTGCACAAAAGAGCATGGTCCAATGCTAAACTCACAGCAAGGACTAAGCTGCAGGTATACCAGGCCTGCATACAGAGCACGCTCCTCTATGGATGCTAGTCATGGACCACTTATGTCAGGCATGAAAAAATGCTCAAAAGCCTCCACCTCAGATGCCTGCGCCGCATCCTTGACATCAAATGACAAGAGAAAGTCCCCAACACAGAGGTCCTGGCTCAAGAAAGCATGAGCAGCACTCCAACCATATACGCCTCCGTTGGTTTGGACACGTCAAGAGAATGCAAACTGGTCGCATACCCAAAGATGTGCTATACAGCGAGCTGGCAACAGGGAAAAGGTCGGTGGGTCGGCCATGTCTCAGATACACGGACATATGCAGGAGAGGCATGAAAGTAGCCAAAATTGACATACAAAATTGTGAAAACCTGGGTGCGAATGGTACCAAGTGGCGGGCTTTAGTGAAAGAATGATCACTAAGAGCAGAGGAGCCAACTAGGGAAAAAACAGTTGGAAAAAGAGCGAGGATAAGGGTTGAGGCAACGCTGCTCCACTACATTCGTGTGTGTAACATGCAGAAGAGACTGCCACTCAATGATTGGTCTTATCAGCCGCATTAAGAGCTGCAAATAATAAAGATAAAACTTTCGTAAACGGACAGATGCCATGACAAAGGGGGGGGATATTAAGGAGCACCCGGTCCCAAAGGAATTGACACTAGTTCAGTGCACCGAAGTATTTTAATATGGGCTACCAAGTTTTTATACAAAAATATTGGTTAAGATCTATTCATTTACTCAGTAGCTAAAGCATAAGATAATTTTTATACAGCTCATTTAAGCAACACACACACACACACACACACACACACACACACACACACACACACAGAGTGCAAGATATAAATACCTTTCCATTACATTTCATAAGGGATATATTTATCTATATTTTTTCAAGGTCGTTCAACAATGAATGGTAAATAAAGTCTTAAACTTTTATGAAAAAAGAAGTTTTGGGCCCCCAGCCCCGAAGGAATGAACATAAGGGAATACTTGCCCGATGGTATTTCAATTCTGCTTACCAAGTTTTTAAATGCAAAGTTTGATTACGATTCATCCATTCACCCAGTAGCTATCGCTTAAACTGATTTTTACATAGCTCGTAAAAGAAAAAAATTAATTTATGGGCCCCGGCGCCCCATGAGTGTCAAATTTTGATGAGAAAAAAAAACCCAGTTACCATCCCAGGATTGTACTCATAAGCCTCCTAAAATTTCATGTTGATCGGATGAATGGTTTAGTCAGCCATAAAGGACATGCATACGAACATACACACATACTGCCATATATATGAAATTTATAGTCAAATCTTTGTTAAATCCCTGCAGCTGTCTAAATCCATCAAGAGCTTTTTTTTTTTTTTTTTTAAATGAAAATTTTATTTAAGGTAAGTAAAGACCGCGTGAAGGATGGATTCAATCTGAAATGATACCCACTTTTTTAGTATAGGGATACCTTTGGTTACGCTGGTCCCGACTTACGCTGTTTCGTGATTACGAACGTGCCCCACATTAAAAAAAAAATAATGGTTTCTTTAATTTTTGTGTGAATGAACTGTTCTCTCTTTTAAAAACTATTTACTTTTATTCATGGAGAAAGAAATTGTGTTCTCCTTTTTAAATATTAAAAAAAAACCACACACACACACTTTTGTAGCTCTTTAAGACAGAGTAATAATAATATAACTCCTTTTTCAGTCCATGACGGACTCTAGGGCAAGTGAATTAGCGTTCATAAGTTATATTAAGCCACCACTAACGAGCAAGCGATTGTGTGGCTAGCACAATTCCCCGTGGGCTTAGCCAGTACCGTGACTCGAGTTCTTGCCGTGGTTCGGCAGTCTAGCACGCTACTACTAAGACGACCGCGGCCATATATAATAACCCCTTTTCAGACCATGACAGCCTATGGGGCAAGTGAATTTGCGTTCACAAGTTTCATTAAACACTAAGAGCAGGGGATCGTGTGGTAAGTACAATGCCCCTGGGGCTTTGCCAGTGCCATGTCTCGAACCCGTCCGTGACTCGGGCTCTTACCTCTGTTCTACAGTCCAGCGCGCTACCGCTTAGACCACCGTGCCCCTTAAGATATAGTACTCAACATATTATTTGCTATATTTTCTTTATGTTCCTACTTACACTGAATTTTGGGTTACAGCGTTTCTTAAGAACAGATCAACATCGTAACTCGAGGACCCCCTGTAGCAGTAGTAGAGTAGGATGTATGAGTACACTTACACCATGTGAACATTTTCTAAATACTAAATACATGGAGGTGTACTTTAAAAAAATGAAATCGTGTTTTATTTAATTTAATATTTTATGTTTTTACTTAAAATGATAATTAATTTGGGGCATTAGTGTACATATCCTCTTTTCTTACTACACCTACAATTGTCTTTCCATAAAGGTGGGTGAAATATATACTTCTTAATTACATCTCAGATTTCGGTACAAAGATTGACCTTAACAAGGGTAGGCTACCCATTTATTTATTTATTTATTTTTTTCAATTTGCCTACGTGAACAGTAGTAAAATAGTAAACAAACATCTACATTTAGTTAGTTAGTTAATTTTAGATTGGCTATCGGAAAGGAACATCAAAACATAATCAGGTGAATAGCTTTTTGTGGACTAGTTTTGGATTTTTAATTAGTTGTAGCAGTATAGTGGCAACTGACAGTATTTAAAATTGTATTAGTATTTAGACTAATATTAATAATTAAAAATTACGCGCTCCATAGGGTTTTTGAGACGCTATTTCTGAGTATAAAATGATAGGGTTCGGTAAAAAATTATTTTTTCGCGCTAGAAATGTCGTATCAACAAACGGATTGCTGTTCTAGCTTCGTTTAAGAACAGGCTTTTGCGACGTCCATTTTGTTTTTGAGTAATTTTCGTATGTCGTAAAGAAAAACAATGCAAGACACCAGGTAAGTCTAATTTTTTATTTTCTTAAAAACTATTTGTTGTGCTATTTTAAATCGAACGGGTGTAGTAGCGAAAATGGATCTAATATGTCCATGTAAAATATCAAGTCTCTGAGTGGCGTCAGTCTATGTTGTTTTCGATTCCGCCGAGAAGCCTTTTTTTTTTCCTCATGGGGGAAAAAAAAATGGCCGAAAACGAAAGTACAAAAAAAAACGGAAACAGTATTATTTATGACTAAATGACAGATAAGAAAGACCAAGAAAGTTAAAAATCCATAATACAATCAAGTTCCATCTGATTAAATATTA
>MUZC01000987.1:929457-958012 GCA_002072015.1 Radix auricularia | reverse complement strand
CACACACACGACACACACACAAATTAAATAAATAAAACAAAGTCTTGTTATAAAAGCAAATATTTTTGAGGAGCATGTAAATGCTGCATCTCTGTCACGGATAGGAGTTTTTGAAGGGCTGTAATAAATTTTATAGCCATTCTAAACAGTTAATGTTTCAGCTTCCTCGCACAACATTGGGGTTATGATCTTTGGGAATGACTGAACATCCTTTCCTTCAATCTCCAAATTTAAGGATTTTTATATATGAAAATAAGGGGAAATACATATAAAAGAATGGTTAAAGCAGCAGACTGCAGATAAATAGTAAAGATCTGGTATCATTGGTAATAAGGAGGGGTGGGAAAATTCAGAAAAAAATTACTAAGAATGAAAATGGTTGAGGAAGAAATTGTTTTTAAGCTGACCAGCAGTTGTTAAAATAAAAGAGATCAAGCACATAGGAAACTGATTAATACAAAAATTTTAAAGTGCATATTATTCACATACATTTTTAAACTCCACCACACTTTAAGGACGAGGCAATGGCCATACAAGTAAAATTAAATAAAAATGATGGAAATTTACTTTTTACAAAGACAAAAGATACTGGGATACATAATCGCATAGTCATTTAGAGGCACAGAAACTCTTGGACTTGGTGAAGATTATGTCATCTCGTGGATGTTTTATTTTTATGTGTGTGTATATATTTGCGTCTGATAAATTCTTATATTTATATGTACATATATAATTAAAGTCTCATTTATAAATTGTGTCTTCATATTATTTTTTTTATTGTTACTAAGGCCTATTGAATGTATAAACATTCTAAAACTATAATTATAACTGCTTTTTTATTTTTTTTTTTTTTAAAATTAATTACAAAAAAAATAATTTTGGACTTTTTTTTGGTTTTTTTTGCATTTTAATTTTTTTCTAAAAATATTAAGTGGCTTAAAAAAAATTTATATCTATAAACATGTTCGTTATACATTGATTAACACTTGTAGAAAATTTCATTTGATTTATACAGTTGGTTATTAAGTTATTTGCTTTTTTGTGAAAATTTTAGAAAAATGGGTCACAAAACCCAATGGTAAAAAAGTGTCCAAATTAATTCATGAAAAAAATCATAACTTTCTAACAAAAAGTGCTACATGAAAAATAAAAGCATATTATTTCTCCATTTAACAAGGGCTATCTTATAGATACATTACTTTTTAAATTCATTCATTTTGAAAATTTTATCAAAGTACCTATGACTAATAATACTATTAATAATACTAATACTAATAATAATAATAATAATAATAATACTATTAATAAAATTCAAATTATTTTTAGACTTATTTTATTAGTCGTTAAAATGTGAGTATGACTCATCCTGAATCATTTTTAATACAAATACAGTACAGTGAATCACGAAATTAAGTGGTGTAAAATATTTTTTGTGCTTAAAAGAATTTCCTGTTAAAGGATTTTACCCAAACTTCATATACTATGTCTTTGTAATTAATAATTATATACTCAATAAGTCAAGTAATAAGATAAGTTAATAAGTTTAAATTTAAATAAGGCAAGGTATATTTAAAAATAAATTATATTTATATATAATATATTTTCACACTGGCTGTTGACAACTCTTGTTTGTCCATTAGGCCTACATGTCCGTTACACTCAGAGTCTGTTACGTCTTAAATACAAGCCACTTCTTTGATTTCTATGCATTTAACATGGTACGAAATGCTCCGATTCACCCTTTTTTGTGTGGTGGTTGTCAGTGACAAAGTTGGTTTCATCACAATCACAGATAAATTTCTGACATCCCATTAAGTATATTTGTGTAGACAGTTAGACAGTGTAGTTAAATCATTTTTCAATGGTTTGAGCTTTAGCCTTAGCTCTTGCATAGTGCTTGTTTTTCTTCGGTAAAATTTTTACAAGCAATAATTTCCAGTGTAACTGAAAGATCAGATATTTGCACTATACTAACACTAATGTCACTATCAATCTTTTAATCCATCTCAAAGTACATTTTTTTAAAGTTCAAGTCAATTTTTTTTTTGGTGAGTGGTTAAAGTCATTAAAGTGAATGGTCTGGATTCTTGAACGATGAAGGGGGGTTTATAGGCTTAAATTTAATAGAAATTGAGTTGTGAAAAATGTACTTTGAGTTCGATGACAAGATCGATAGTGACATTAGTGTTAGTATTATAAATTATGCAAACATCTGATCTTTCAGTGCTTGTAAATAGTGTCAATAGTGCTTGTTTGGACTTCTTAAAAACATAATTGAATTTTATTGGGAAGACATGGATTAATAAAAAAAACAAGATGTGACAAGATTAAAAAGATAAATAATCAAAAGAGAAATGATTTTTGTTTATTTTTCATTTTATTTCGTTTAAATATTTCCTCTTATACCTAAGATATAGAGTTTTTACCTACGTACTTCTAAATATCTCTAATATTGTTAAAAAAATCTTCCCGGTTTGGAGGATGAAAGTGGAAAAAATTCTGTCCAGTGAGGGGGTAAAATGTTTTTTACAGCTTCAAAATTTTTTGGCATTTGTTCTATATGCTGCCAATTTCTATAAACATGGGACAAAGAAACATAGTATTAACTTAGATGTCATTCAATGGTTTGCACAAACCAATGAAAGTGATGAAGGAGACTAAGAAGAATTTTATAATAGAGTACTGACCATCGTCCAGGGTAGCCCCAGGATGAACATCATCATCCTCATGGTAGGCAAGATTGCCAATAACAACACAGGATATGTTGAGATTATGGGACAGCAAGGAATAGACGAGATTAATGTCCATGCTGAAAGAATTGCAGACCTAATTGCCACAACAGATCTGGTCAAAGATGGGAGTATTCTTCCAGCACACATGGGTTTCACCAGACATGCGAATGATAAACCAAATAGACCAGGTATGTTTTGGAAAATATTAAGGCAATCTCTCCAAGATTTATGCTTAAAGAGGCCAGCTGATGTTGCCACAGACCACCAGTCTGAAATTAAAGCTAAAATGACATTCCACGAGCAATCAGCATTTAGGTTTAGCTATAATACAGCCTCGTGTAAAACCTATTCAAACAGGGAAAATTCAAGATAGCAGTGTTGAATAAGTTCAGAGTCCTACGTGAATTACTTGAAGATGAGACCACTGAAGGAAAGTGGCAAATCGAGAAAGAAGCAGTCCTATCAATATGGCAAGAGGTGTAGTCTTCAAGTAGTTGCTGTGGTGTGACACAAGGGTCCTCCCTTTCCTATGAGACAGTAGGGCTCCTATCCATCACTTGGTGAGGCACTCGATGGAAGATCAGCATCTCGCAAGAGTCTCTTTCAATAATACCAAGTTTTTTTCTTCTTTAATATTATTGAATGTATTGTAGGCCATATGAAATAAAAATAGGAAAAAAGTATTGCATTTACAATTTCAGTTTTTTAAAATAAAAATCTTAGTCTTATAATTGTCAAAACTCTGTGATAGAAAAAGTAATCTAGGCTCAAAATATGATAAGTTTTACCCATAAAGCTTAACATTGAAGCCTTCTATTTTTCACCAGAGTTTAAATTGTTATTGGTATTAGTATTATGCATGTGCTTGTCCTATGCTATTGACATTGAATAAGATATTAATATTGTAATAAATAAAATATTTATAAAATGATATTTGAAAATCATAGTAAAAAAATTGAAAATTTGCTACGTCAAAATGATTAGCATAAATCCTGGGGAAGCAAGCACTGCAGTTTGCATATATTTTTTTAACCTTTGTCTGTCATTTTACTTTCCAAACACTTTTTTAAAAGTGGTTGGTTGGGTGATTGTTTGTTATTTAACTTGCACAATCCCAGAAAAAAACTAAGCAGTGAATCCTTGGCACCTTGATAGACACTGATTTATGTATTGTTGCCTGTTTATATTAAGCATTTCTTTATTATTTTTCAAGCACATTTGAGTAGATTTAAAAAATAAATAAATTATGGTTAATTTCATTTCATTTTAGGTGAAATAAACATCTGAAAACCAGCATGGGAAATAATCAAGGGCATTCTCAACCACGAGTTATAACATGGGCTCAACCAGAACCACCTTATTCAGGACCTCAAGCTCAATACCAGTTTGTAAATGTTGAAGTCATGATTTCATCTTATTCATCATTTGATTTTCTACAAAACCAAATGTTAACCAGCAATGTTGATGCCTATTACCCTTTACTTGCACAGCAGTATGAGCTTGGCTTTAGATTGCTCACATTTTATCACATACCTATGCAGGTAATTGACTAAGGGTACCCACATTTTTTTTAGAGGTCTTTTTTTTTAATACTTAATTATGTTTTTAAATAATTTGTGCTTGAACTTATTTATCATAAAAATAAATATAACATGTGCGTAAGCTTGCATAATCACAGACAGAACATTGGGCCTGTGTGCCAGACCTGAGTGTGCAACATAGCCATTGCTTTACCCTCAACCTAAATTCCTTACTCAATTTAATAGGCTAATCACAAACTTGTTTAAATATTGTTTTTTAGTCTACATCTACAGTCAGATTACATGGTTTTGTCTCTAAAAATTGTAAAACTTTTAACGTCTCTAAATGAGTAAGATAATTAATTATGAAGTATGTTTTAAGTTAAAAATAGTGAGTAAAAGGTTAATTCTTTTTAATGGCATAAGGGTAATTTAACCTTTACTTATATCTTTTTTGCCTTCCACTGTTTTATAATTGTCTGGCTTCACACATATTGCATCCCTAGTGTCTGCACTAGACTTGGTTGGTAGATTACTAATAATGGTAACATCTCTAACTGTAAAGATTTATCCTCCATTTCTTAAAAAATTAAAGTGATCAAAGTTGTCCAAGAAAAGTTAAACACAAAACAAGCATAAAAATATTTAGTGTTGTTAAAGAATATGTGTGCAGTGTGAAAGAAGGGAGAACTGTCAAGTAGAACACACCCAACATGAGGACAGGTGAAAGCTGGACAATACCCCAGATTTTAGTGGGATCTATTTCAGGTTCACTGCAAAACATCACTAGGATAAATCTGCAGTAGCTGTGCAAACATTAGGAGAGTATATTGTCTAGTTATTTCTGTTGAAACCACCAACTTACATATTACCTCTTGTACCAAGTATTATACTAAATATTAGGGTGAGGTTGTGCAGGTACCAGAAATAAGGTTGACTGAAAATTGATAGATGGAAGTGTGGTCAAATATTCATGATCCCATTCTAAATTCCCTTACAGCACATATTTTTTAAATAATCAATTGAAAAAAAATTGAATCCTATTTTTGCACAAATAATTTCTTTTAATAAAAACTTAACTCTTAAGTGCTCATTTTTTCCCATTTCTATACAATGTAGATTGTTAATTTTTGCATTTATATCAAATTATTCTAGGTTGATGCCTGTTTTTCAGATGCTCTTAACCTAATTATAGTCCCCAATAGCACATAGGATGCGGTTATTTTACAAAATTTTGATTGACTCAAACATTGTGCCTCATCTAATATGTGAAGTTGAGACCTACCATATCTCCCTGACTCTCACTCAAACTGCAAGGTGGCAAGAGTTTAGTCATGCCTTTTTTAAAAAAAAGAAAACTTTAGAAAATGTATTTTTATTTCAGACTAGGAAAGAAAGTATTTTTTCAAATGGTGTCCTGCAGCCCTTTCAAGGAATCTTTTGTAAATACAGTGGCGATGCTGCACAACAAGGAAGATTTCAGCTACAAATTCAAAAATCAGTAATTCAGCCAAGGATTTTATGGAATGGTTTAATCACATTTACTAATGAAACTGTCACTGACACCACTCACTTGAATCATACTATTGCCAACATGGCTAGAAATGGGGGCCGTTTGGTTTGCATTGAACTTACTGGACAAGAGCAAGTTAATGCTTCTTTCAGTCTCAGACAAAGAATGCCAGGTGAAATATTTTATTTAAAAAATTATGTTCAGTGACCCTCATTTATATGATAATTATATGTATGAGATGCCATTCAAGCAAACATCAAACCTTGTTAAAAAGGCAAAGTAGCTTTCAAAGGGTTTAATTAATCCTATCATTATCAGTATTACAGCACAATTAAATATAAATACATTGGTGTAACAATGCAAAGATTTTATAATAATGAAGTTCAAAAGTTATTAGTTAAAATTACTAATTGGTTATTGTAAATGATGAACAATTTATGTTAAAATTCAGTTTTTAAAAATGTTATAATATGCCTCAAGTCTTTTTTTGTGTGTTCTTATATTTATTTTTGTTTAAAA
Source organism: Radix auricularia (assembly GCA_002072015.1). Taxonomy (NCBI): domain Eukaryota; kingdom Metazoa; phylum Mollusca; class Gastropoda; family Lymnaeidae; genus Radix; species Radix auricularia. Next base: position 951,728 of record MUZC01000987.1, on the reverse strand, counting down.
TTATTTTTTTAAAAGTTATATTAAATTTTTTTTTCAAACTTCTTTAAATTAGAGCTGTTATCGATTAATTTTAAATTAATCGTTAACTTTTGAAAAATTACCGAATAATTAATTGATAATTTTGATTCAAGCTAAAAATAAGATTTATGATGTCATTAAGCTGAAAATTTTAAGGGAATAAACAAAAATAGGCATTTCACATTTTTTTATATTTAGATATAAATAGTTCAATAAAATGTCAATGAATGTGAATTTTGTTATTGTTAATTAAGTAAAAACAATCTATAATTGTTGATATCATTTTCCTTATAAAACAGTATATTTTCAAGTTTACACTTTAAAAATCTTTTTTCTTTAAATGGAGAAGTTTGTACGTTAAAAAGCAACTCTTTTTATTATCAATGATGGATTATTTATTGATAAATCGGTAATATCATTGAAAAGATTTTCCATAATTTTATATTAAAATAATTTTAATCGATAAAAAGTTTTACTGATTAATCGGGAAATTAATCGTTAATTTCCGCAGCCCTACTTTAAATATATTTTGTTTAAAAAGCACATACTTTTAAAGTTGTTGTAAGCTTTACATTAAGTTTTACCTTTATATATTTTATGCCTTTTTCATTTCATTTATGTGTAAATTATTAAAAAAACATTTTTATGTGCAATTGGCTGATAATTTTCTACCATTTTTTTCATAGTGTTTGGGGTTGACCTGTTCTTTGAAGTGCCCTTAGACCCCGTGAGTGAGACCTATGTTTACAATGTTTTAACCATACCTGTCATTACGAAGTACAGTTTTGGATCAAATCCAAGAGTTTTCTGTGATTGGATTGGAATATTCACTCAACACCTCAGCAAAGGATTCAAGCTAATTGAAATATTCATTGATAAATCACAAACCGTAGAGGTCAGTAGAATTCAATTCATATTCTTCCTGGTTGGAAAACAAAAAATCAGTTAGTGGTATCCTTTATATTAAATCCATCCTCAAAAATTCCTCATTGGTGGCGCTTTGACATAATTATTTTTGGAAAAATGTCATAAATTGTCTATTTAATTAACTCTTAATGTGTCATAAGGTTTTCAGAAAACTTCAGCATTAAGAATTGCCATCAACTGGTTATGAAATTTAAAAAATTGTGTAAAATCCATTTATGTTATTAATGTCATACTGACTTCATCTTTTAGGATAAGAATGGAAATTTTATGTATCCAATAGACCATATTGAGTTTATAATTATTTTTACCTGTAGTTAAGTACTATTATTTTATTAATAAAGTATAGCAAAATCACATCTTAAAAAATACCAGTAAAAACTACCAAAAAACTTAACGCAACGAGTGAAAACACTAGCAAGGGAAACTGCCGCCATTGCCAGAGATTGAATACATTTTCTTTCAAGCACCGAACAGTTTTTATTTTCTGTAATTTCGTTTCTAAAGAGAGTTCTATCAAGGCTAGCTTTACGGCGCTTTGGTAAAAACGGTGAGGCGCGCATTATCGCACTTTAACACATAAAGAGTTAACATTGAAGAAACATTCTATAAAGTTATGAAAGGGGCTATATCATAGTCTGATAGATGTGGTTGTGTAGGGCTATCAATCTGATAGAGTCAGATTCATTTCCTGGGAAAGCCATAAATTTATTTTTAGATCTTTTAAAACATTTTAAATACAATAGCAAGCACAAAATTTACAAACTGGTGCTTTATTGGGCTTCCTAGACTTTTGAGTCAGCTTGGAGCACATGCAGGACCCAAATGAGAAGTTCCTTTGAATGATGTTGTATTTTTTTCCAGTTACCCACTCTTCTGCCTATTCAACTTTACTTGGGAGTTAATACTCTCAAGTTGAATAGGCCTATACTTATTCATTTAGAGTTCCAGTTGGTTGCAAGTATGGTGGCTAATCAGTAACAAACCAAATGTGGGTGAGACTGCAATCAGGCGAATAGATTTTCATCTACTTGACTAATCATTACCAGACCATATCATGTTGTAATTTACCAAATATACCCTTTTTCCTATGTGCAATAATTTTCTGATTTCTTTTGGCTATTAAGTTATTATTAAAATTATTATTAAATTCAGTTTCAACTTTTTAAAGTTTAGACTGAGGGAAAAAACAAAATTTATTGAAAAATGATTGTTTGATGAAGTTTCTTTACCTGTTTAGTCAATTATTTATCTATTCAGTAAAATATATGAATTTAAAATCATACACCCCTCACTTATTTGTGGTCCGCACCAGCCTTATCTTTTCTTCTACAGTAACTAAAAAATACAAAAACTCACAAGCATAAGTGTTTCTACACACCTAAATTGTTTTGTAGTTTGATCAAGCACAGATTTTGTTGTAGGTAGCTGTATTTATTTATTGACTTAATCTGTTTCATGCAAAAAAAATTATTCATGTTGGTGTTTTAAATTGCATCCCATTGATATATATACCTCATAGGCATTCAGCAATGAAGTAGTTTCAAACTGTGTGTGGTTTTTTGAGAAACCTACTTCAAAAATCAATGATGACACCCCTGTTTACCACGGAATAATTGTAGAGCATTACATAAAAGTAAAACCATCTGGAATATCTGGAACTAGAGTAATCACCAAATGGGAGCCAATAATACAGGTAAACTTGTTGTAAATCACATTTTGAATGTATAATTTTTTTTAAAAAAACATTTGTGTTAAAAATTTACCTATAAATTTATGAATGCATTACCCAATTTTACTTATAAATAGTTTTATGAATTATAATATTTTTTATGCTCTTATTTAAATTTATGTATTCACCTAGCAAATGTCATGATATTTTTTAAAAAAATTTAATTGCATGAATAAGATATATTTTAATAGTAAGCTTATAGTAATAGGAGATAAAACTTCTTTATTTCAGGATATGGGCAACAAAGGATGGGAGTTAGCCTGTATCCTGGAGACTCCAGAGGTTCAGAGGGCTGGTTTGATGGCTTTGGAAATGAAAATGCTTTTATTTTTCCAGAGAAGAATTGTTTCCTAAAAAACTTATTTGTAACTTCAGAAATTGCTTAATATTTCTTTTTTTTTTCCATTTGGCAAAAAACAATGTTGAATAAATCATTATGAGCAGACTTTTAAAATAAGATATTATTTTATTTTGTATAACTATTCACAAATATTCTTTATAATGCTATCAATTTTGCAAAATTATCCATCATTTACATAATGCACAGACAATGAGTTTTGCATTTATTACTTTTATAAAATATTTTTATCCGTATCCCATTGATGTATTTATTATGAGTGTTGTAGGTGTAAATGAAAATTTTTCAAAATTGATTTCTCAATAAATTAACATTTGAAAACTAAAAAAGAAATATTTCCACAAAAAAACATAAAAATGTAAAAAACCTTGTTTCAGAAAACAGCCATTATCAAAACCACATTTGTTGCTACACTAGAGATAATCTATAGATATATTTTAATCATCCAGTAATGCTGACTGTTTTCCAAAAGTTATTGCTTAAGCTCATTATTTTTTAATTTCCAATAAATTCAAAACATCTTATCTGTTACAGGCGCTTCTTCTATACAGAAGATTGTTGCATCCTATGTTTATCTACATTCCATCTCCTGAGTTTCCGGCATTTTGGGGTAAATTCCTACATAAAATAAATGGGCTCTTTGCTTTCCTAATTTTTTACCAAGCTAATGAATGTAATGATCAATTAAGGATAACAAAATATATGATTTGAAACAGAATTTTTAATAATGTATCAAGAAAGAAAGTAATGTATTTAACAGAGATATAAAAGAGTAAGTCATCATCACCCAAGGTGATACAGCCCTCGTAGGACCCTTTCCTGGTCAATTACATTCTTCAAATCAGACCATTCCATGCCTTACCTCCATGCTTGTAGTTCATGGGTGGCCATACCAGTAGTAACTGAGAGCCATTTTAAAATATCAAAAAATTGCTGAGAGCCCCATTGCAGCACTACGGGCTATTAAACCTGGCTTGGAAATCTTCCGGTAATTATTGTAACATATCTTTCATGAATTGTTCGTGAGTCGAAATGTGAACACAGAAGAGACGTATATGGCTCGTGAGCCCGTATTTGGTCACTGTTGTTGTAGATCCTTTTCCACCTCATCCATTCATCAAAGTCTTAAAAATAAAGAAGAGGATAGTTAAGTTTAAAAAATGATGATTGTGTATTTCATGCTCCTGCAAGTACTAATTGAAAATATTTACTTTATTTCATAACTTTTACTACATTTGCAGTCTAAATTTGTTTCTATCCCTCGTAAGTTGAAATACTATTATTTCAGTTTTTAACCTATGTAATATATATAATTATGTATTTGCATCTCACATATTGTCAAAATGAATATCTAACTTTCCGGATTGAATAGCATCAAAGGAAATAAAAACCTTTGCTTAACATTTTTCTTTAAATTTCTTTGAATAAACACATTTTATATTTTAAAAATCTTTTAATATTTGAAGCAGGATCTTGTTTTCTGTATTAAATTCAAAGATATTCATACATATTATCAGTTGTATATATTACATGTATTATTATATAAATTTATTTTTTAAAGTATATTTTTACAAATATTTGTAAATAATTGACTTAACAGTGTATTTATATCAAGATAGCCTCAGGGATTTCTATATATGCCAGCATTTGCAAGCCTTGTATGTTTATAAGAGACATTCAGTATGTTATTTTACGTGGAATTATTATTATGAATTTTTTAAAATCATCATGTGCATTGGATACTGGATACTATTCGAAATTATCTTTTAGATCATTCTGAGTTTGAGGATATTTTTGTTTTACCATTATATACCAGTATAGATTATAAAGTATGTTACTATATATTGTATTGTTATTGTTGCAATGATTATGTTAGTTCTTTATTTTTGGGAACTTTTTAAAGGTGATGGGCAAAGGAATTTTTTTTTCATTAAAAAAAATTTGTTTCAGTTTTGTGGGGTTCATATACTGAAAATGATGGTCTATTTTGTAGTGCATTTGTCATTGCAAGTCTTGTATACTAAACGAGCTCTGATTTCCAAGCATTATTCATATATCTCAATATGATAAAGGCACCTCCCTTTTTTAAAAGGTGAACATTTCATTGATATTTATTATTTATTTGTAATAAAAATGGAAATTTTGCTACCGCTAATTTATTTTGATTGCCATTATTCTTTCAAATCATAATAAATGAGTTGATTTTTAAAAATAAATTATGTAAATCTCATCATGACATAATCGTCATTACAATGCAAAGCACTTTCATATTTTAGTGTACGTGACTGCATCTATTACATCAATAGATTCAATAACATTATGTCAACAAGTCAACCATTTCAAGGTACAACTTTCAACTTCCATTTTGAATTTGGACAAATGTTCTTGAGCCTTAAAGAAAGCTACAACCCATAGCAATGTGTAAAGTTTCCCACACCCCACCCTTCTCTCATTTTGAGCTGTAAAAAAAGTATTTAAATCATAAGATTTTAAATCCAAGAAAAACTTTATTTAAAAAAAGAACAGTTTAATTAATATGTAGAATTTTTTTTATTATTATTTTTAATCTTAATTTTTTTAAGTGCAAGAAGCTGTAATGATACAAGTTATGTCATTTTTTTGTGTTAAGTCTATTTCACTGGTTGCTAGCTTTTTTTTTTTAAACTTTAAATAGCCTTGATGAATTTGTCAACATCATTGTATATAATTCCATATACTCAATAAATGAACACAATAGAAATTCCTTTCTAAAAAAAAAATGACAGCAAATGGGTTTCTCAATCTTGATAAAGTTTGGTTTGCCTTAACCTAGGGAAAGTCATGTGGAAATATTTTTTTTAAACCGATAATATACATGTGTATTCAAAAGCAAGAAATAATTACTTATTTTCACAAAGGACACCATCAATAAACAAGCATTTCGCCATATCAAAGGGAAACATTATTTCATGTCATTTTATAAATAAATTGTAAGACACCATCTTAGCGCAAAAAAAAGTCTAAGGATTTTAATTATAGTCCTTAAAAAAGTGACAAATAATCTGGTTTGAAATTTTGAGTGACATGTATGGTCTTATTTCCTATGCAAGCTTTATTACAGAAATATACAAGTTGGAAGATTAATAAATCTGCTTTAGTTGATCTGAATTATGCATGTACATTTATATTTTTTAAAAGGATATATTAACCCTTTTTTATTTGTGGATTGTTGGTATTTCAATTAATACATAAACACATGTAAGTTAAATTTCAATGCTCCACAATGCAGTTCAAGTTGATTATTGTGTGTTTCATCATAAGCTTCAAACTACATTTTTCATTACAGCTGAGCACCATGCAGTTCATTATAAAAGTTTCATTGTTTGTTACAATCAAGAATCAAACAAGTATATTTTCTACATGTTGTGAATAAGTAGCAGCCTTTAAATTTGTGAACCATCTGTTGCCATGATATTTTTTTCAGAAATATAATTATACTATTTCTTTATAATAAATTAAATTAAACCTAAACAGCTTGATTTTTAGCGCATTTTCGAGAAGTGGAATGCGCTATTGTATCCGTTTTGTCCGTCCGTCCGTCCGTCTGTCATCACCCTAGATCTCAGCATCCATAAGTCCTAGACCCATGATGTAGATATGTTTTTTGTATGTCCTGACCTGCCATTTGTGCATCAACACTCAGTTACTCGATCCGACCTCTTGTAGTGGCAGTAGAGCTCCTGGAAGTTCCGTAGGACTTTAAGTCATTGTAACTTAATGGAACTTGTGAGTTGCGCACAGTGGTGTGTTTGGTGTTAAAGTTATTGGTTAGTGGTGCGAAAGCGTGCAAAAGTATTAGTTTTTGTTGTTGACGTCATTAGAATATGTGTAAAAGTTTAGAGAGTTTTACATCATCATTTGTGGTGACTTCATTCAATCAAGATCTTAGCGGCGGAGGGGCAGAAATTGAAAACTTTTTCGAAACAAGCTTCAACATTCAACTACTTTCAACAAGATTGGCAACCACGCTCTATAAAACAACAATTGACGGAGTATTTGGGCGATTAGCTGATTACAATTTAGAATGTTTCATTTATGAGTCCTATTTCAGTGACCACAAACCACTTGTAGTTAGATTAAAGAGAAAATTTTAAAAAATTTGAATGTAAAGAATGACTTTTAAATAAAAAAAAATTTCAGGTATATTCATTACACTAGAAAATTTTTTAAAATATGTCTAAAATCTAAACACAATTACTGATAACTACATAATGCTGATATCTAACATAAGTACTGATACATAATACGAAAATGCGCTAACACGTCCTGAGTCCAAAAAGGGACCAGGCTTAACATGATTTTTTTTTTCGGAGGGTGGTTGGAGTACTGGGAGAGATTAAATATTTTACCATCAACATATTTTTTTCAACTCTCTCTCTGTGTGTGAGAGACTGACACTGAGACGTTGAAATATGAGATACTAGTAACCGGACCACCAGGGAGTCAAAGAAAATCAGTAACGAAAAATAAGTGAAAGTAACAAAATATTGTGCACTAGCATTTAAATTTAAGTTCATTTAAGTTTAGTCAAGTTCCATTAAGTTTAGTGATAAGTATAAAATTTAAAGTGAAATCTACATAGGTTTTGAGCCTTATACCTTGCACCGTTTGACCACCGTTGTTGTAGACCCTTCTCCACCTCATCCCAATCATCTAAGTATTTAAAAATAAAGAAGAGTGTACTTGAGTGAGTTTTAAAAATCTGAAATGGAACCCACAGAGTCAACGGAAAAGAGGCCGTCCAAGAAAGACTTGGCGCCGAGAATTGGAGGTAGAGCTGTCAATTTTCTTAAAAAATTGCTGTCCGGGTACCCGTCCAAATTTCGAACGGGTACCCGGGTTACCCGTTCAAAACATCGCATACTTTTCCCCGTCATACAGCTATACTATGCAACCTAGCCACCTTCCATGCACCTTATTTCTCACAGTAACCACACAGCCGACGTCTGAAAGTGACGTCACGTGATTTTTGCCGAATTATACCCCCCATCCCCGCCATTGTCACAAAAACTTGGAACCCCCTTAGAGCAAAAATTTGCAGCAGCCGCCACCCCACCCCCTCCATAAAAGCCGCACCTCCTTTTTGAAAATGAGCATTTGTGAAATAACTTTATTGTCACCTAAGTTTGTATTTAATGTGAAGTTGAACTCTATTAAATCGGTACACGTGTAAATCCATGTAAATCGTCAATAAATAAATTGTAAGCATTCAAGTTTTTAAGTGGAACTTTCATTTTAAGTTGCACGTTTTGATGTGACGTCACATTTCTAAGGGGCCGTCCATAAATGACGTCACGCGATTTTGGCCGATTTTTTTACCCCCTCCCCCCTACGTCACGCGTCGTCACAAAATCAACGAACCCCCCCCNCCCCCCCCTAAAAAAAGTAATTAAAATTTAAAAGAAAAAAAAGAAAAAAAAATATTTTCTATTTGAAAATAATAATGTTTCAAATATTTTTTTGTCATTTAAGTATTTATTTAGGGTATGTCTACATTGTAATATCGTAACACGAGTGAAGCTATGTAGAATACATTTTTAAAAATTAAATACATTGTAAGCCAGTGAGAGGAGACTTCATTTTAAAACAATTTCTCCGAGGGCGAACTTGTTTTAAAATAAACTCTCCGGGAGAGAGTTTATTTTGGGGGAGACTTTATTTCGTGACACCGGCACTTTGAGAAGCATTGAATTAAAAAAAAAGTCATTAAATAAATTTTAAGTGACCAAATATTTCAGTGGAAGTTTTATTTAAAGTTTCCCTTTCGATGCGACATCACATTTCTTCAACCCCCTCCCTCCCCCACGTCACGCATCGTCACAAAAGTGTGACCTCCCCCCCTAAGTGCGTGACGTCATTTATGGACGGCCCCTAAAACACACACACCCTTCGTCACAAATGTATGATCGCCTCCTCCGTAGGTGCAAAACGTCATTTTATTTTATTAGACTGTTAGTAACTAATTTAATGACTTTAAAAAAATTACAAATTTTGGTTTATTATTATTATTTTCTTTAAATGGAGGCACTCGTGGTAACGAACACTTCCGAACACGCAAAACACAATCGAATGGGCTGGGGGAGAGATAAACAAAATCTACAATCGGAAATCCTATGTCGGCGTATTTCAAAGTAACTTTAATGTTAAAGCAGGGATGTTTTTATTATCAAAACCAAACATTCATCTATATGCAGTCCCGCCCCACGGCCGACGACTTCCCCATTTGAAATTGTTAGTAACTAATTAATTTATTAACTTTAAAAACTGACAACCTTGTACATCAGTTTTTCTAGGTCAACACGTGTTAATTCACACATGAAGCACAAGCGAATGCAAAGAGTGTGAGTTATATGACTGAAAGGAGGAGAGGGGGTAGATAAAACACCATTAGCTAGTCGTCTCAATGGGCGTATTTCAAAGCGAAGTTACTGTCACAGAAGGGATTCTTTTTTTTTTTTACTAACAAACAGCTGCTTTCATCTCTAAAATTATTATTTTTGGCATAGGATTTTTATTTTCCTCATCTATATGATTCTTTTAAATCGTCAAAACCTTTTTGTGTTTGCGATTTCTGTTTCACCTTGAGAGAAAAAGATGTATCAAAATACATTTCCCGTCGACAGATATTTCTCCTTAAATGTAATTTACTGCATTTATTTCAAACTAACATTTTCATTAAAAAAATTATTTCGCAAAAAAAAAAGAAAAAAAAAAAAAGCCGAATGAAAGTTGAAGTTTGACCTCCGTTAATATAGACATTGAAGTTACATTTTCACGGGTACACGGGTGGAATTTTAATACCCGGGTAATCTGATGGCAACGGGTACCCGGACAGGCCTAATTGGAGGCAGACATCAAGAAAATTGGCCATGAATGGAAGATCCTGGAGAAACTGGCCCAGGATAGAGATGCCTGGAGGTCTCTTGTAGGTGGCCCATGTCCTAGGAGGAATTGCAGACGCCGACTATGATCGGTGGATGTCCATCATGGACGAGAAGGCTCAATAACAATCAGCAACAACAACAATTGTATCTTTCGTGCTCCTACATATGTTTTAAGTACTACTTGAACGTATTTAATTCTGAACGAAATAAGCAAATAGCTGGAACGCAATGATGAAAACGTTTGATTACTATAAATGCAGCGATGCTAAAAGTGTCCAATATATAAACATTAACTTACCCATATTATACACGGACCTTATACCAAGATGAGACGGCTAAGGCCCTAGGCTAAGGCGAGACTGGTATTACCGTATGGAAAAAAATGACTTATTCTCCTAATAAAACACCACTATTTGGCTTTGTTTTTGTAACAAACTCATAAACACAACGATAGTTAATCACGGTTTCGCTCCGCTAATGGATTCTAATACTTTCAGAAACTAAACCTTAAAGAAACGAATCAGGAATCAATATTCAACACAACCAAAAGTTGTGTGTTTTTTTTTAATGGAAGGAATTAGTAGATTTCCAAAAAGTTTAATATTGAAACGTCGTGTATAGGTGAATTTTGAATGAAAAAAACCCTCAAAGATGTACAAATATAAAATGAACTCATTGTAGTTTTATTTTTATGAAATAAAGTTGGCCAATTATCATGAGTCAGTAGATGAGACCAAAAACTATTTTATCAGAAAGTAGAAGTTGTAGAATTTTTCGAAGATTTCATAGGGGGGAAATAATGAAACTGTTTTAAAAAATTCTTCTATGCCCCTAAGTAAGCTTTCAAATAATGGAATTAATATAATAGACTGCAGATGTCAAATAATTGTTACTACTGATACTGGGATTGTACTAAACAGAGTGCTACAAAAATGATACATAAAAATGGTACAATAGAGAGTTTTGGTATTAAAGGCATTCACAGATTTCTTTAAATTATTTCAAACATTATTTGGATTTTCATGTGGCTGGAAAACGCGTACTTGGCGACATAAATCGCAAAGTCAAGTTTTGTTCTTGTTTAAATAAATTATAAATTTATTTATCCCCACCGTTCTGAGACAAGCTCTGTAACTTTCCTTTGTACATTAAAACGTTGCTCCTCATTCTGTCTCCATGTCCGAAAGCACACTAGGAAGAGGTAGCATCGCTATGGGGTGCGGGATGAATAGATTTTGTAGAGTTTGGCAATATAATATAATGAATATAAATGGTGTTGGACTGCAGTAAAGCTAGGTAGAAAAAGTTATACACATAAATAATTATATATTTATATGCGTGTGCCCAGGACCGCCGCTAGAAATGTTCGGAGCCCTGAATCTATGGCGGATTAAGGGGGGGGGGGCTGAACGGGCTAAAGCTACGGGCCCCCGCAGGTTTAAGGGCCCCCAAACTTTTTATAGTTTATAATAAAAGTGTACAAATGTTTGCACGAACCCTTGGAAATATAATAAATAAAATAAATTAATAAATATTATCTCTACACCTGGATATAGTTGATGTTCGTGGTAGTAATATAAACCTATCAACGTTCAGTGGATTATCTTGGATTGACTCGTATGAAACGAAAATCTCTTATGTTATAAAAGAGACATTAATCGAAAGTGTGTTGGTAGATCCGACATTTTTGTATCATCAAAACACAGCTTTGAACATGACGTTAATAAAAATTTTATTTGGAAAACCGAGCATTTCCAAGCCACTGGAAATATTGGATATAAATTTATTGTCTCTTCAAGCTTTTGGTGAACCATCTTGATGAGTGATCAGTGATTGTGTCCGTCATCTTTGAAAGGGACAAGCAGGTCATCGTTTTTTAATGATATTCAAGCGTGAAGAGAATACTGGGACGGTTTCCGGTAGCCATTGGCAACTATAGGACTCCCCATGTTTTAAAAGTGATAACATAGTTCAAACTTTCCGGTAGCCATTGGCAACTATGGGACTACCCATGTTTTAAAAGTAATAACATAGTTCAAACCTTTCCAGTAGCCATTGGTAAAGTAACAATAGGACTACCCATGTTGTAAAAGTGATAACATAGTTCAAACCTTTCCAAAGAAAGTGCAGAAAATCATGGAACTAATTTAGAAATTTGCATGCGTCGTGCCAAGGATAAACAGTCATGCAAGTACCAAGGCTATGGAGAATTTCCGCCGGACGCTAAAAGCCATGATCAGTTGCACTGCCACGAAGAAACTTTGAGTATATTTTAACCAATTTCAAGCCAAACCTTTACAAGCTGACTTATGTAACATGGTCTAAATATGTATCAATTATAACCGATAATGCAGAGTCGTAGGTAACAATAATGTCAAGCTGACATCCGATAAATTAGAACCGGTGTCACACAAAACTTAAGTGAAAGTCAATGACAAACAGGGGAAGTAGAAGACATTTCAGATAATTTAAACAAAACAAATGAAATATTTAAGATTGATCTAGATTCTAGAAGATTTGGTTTCAAAATAATCTCATTTATCTTTGTCACATATACAGATTATGAAATTTCAGATGATTAAACCACAGGAAATAACTCTTACTGACAGGAACAGGACAACATATATATTTCAGAATTGTAGTTAAATTGGTTTGTGGTGCATTTGGAGAGTGTTAGTCTGTATCTGATGACATGTTATATGAATTATATGAAACGGAGGTTGGAAATGTAATCAGAGTAACTGTAACGTGATAGGTTTAAACAAACAAAACAAACAAACAAACCATTTCAGTGCTCGAATTCGTTTACGCTACCAGATCTATTGATAACATCACAGGAAATGTTTCTTTAAACTTCATGGGTTAATTGCTTGACACCCACACACTCCCCCCCCCCCCCCCCCCCCCACACACACAAAGAAAAGGCAACTCTTGTTGTAAAGAACTATGTTATCAAAGATCGAAATGGTATTTTGTACAACGTATGTTAAGAAAAAAATCTTTTTATCCGTTGATTCGTTGACGCTCCCGGGCCTATTAACAATACTACAATAAATTTTTACTTAAACTCTACGGTTTAATTGCCTGACTCCCCCCCCCCCCCCACAAAGAAAAGGCACCACTCAAAATGTCCACAAAAACATCCGGTTGTTCTTATAAAAAGACGACACTATCTGCGATGAACCATAAACTGACAGAGCGACATCTTTCAGACAACAATCCTCTCACAATCTCGGACCTCTGACTCTGACCATGCATTCAGTACTGAGGCTGAGGCTCACTGTCGCCTGCCTGGTTCTTGCTGTAGCGACGCTGATGACTCAATCAGCAGAGGCGAACCCCTTGGGGGACTGCTATGAAACGTTGAGCCAATGCCTTCAGTGAGTACAAAATGAAATTATTTTAAAAATAATTTATATATTTTGTTGTTTTACAAACACGAGAAGACTTCTGTTAACATCGAGAGAACACTTTTAGGCTATCTAAACAGTTTGATTTTTTTCCATTTGAAGATTTTAAACTTCTAGAAGTCTGCACCTTGAAAAAGTTCTCACATACTATCTACATCTAATTTACACAGCTTTTAATAGTGTAAACTACTCATTGCAATAAACTTAAATAGACCTTGTCATTTGTAAAACCGGAAAACGTAATGGTTCATAGAGAGTGTTCTATTTTTAGATTTTATTTTTGCGGAACAATGTTGTGAAGCATGAATACAGTTGAATCAATAACTTTTTAAAATTTCTAGAATAATAAAATTACGAGAAATTGTTTTTTTTTCATTGTTCAAGTCCTGTAAGCTGTCTTAAATTAATAATCAATTAACCTAATAGCTGATAAGATACTTCTTTCTCAATATACCTACATTTACATATTGACTCGTGTCTTATCTTTTGTTAAAATTTTATGAAAGTAGTCCACAAATTTAAACAAAAACAAAAAAAACCCAAATATTTCTATTAATAGAATGCCTTTACATAACTTATTTATCACACTATATTTAGTAAAAATTACAAGAGGAAGTGATGTTAAAACGTATTTCAGTAGTTTGAAATTCTTGGGCTTATTTTACGGGTACTTTATCCATAGATAACATAGGAGAATATCTAGTTAACATCATGGCTAGAATTATACTGTTCTAAGCGATTGGTTAATTCTGTGTTCTACAGGGGGAGCGATTTTATGACCGATTTTCGGAACTCTTGTACCGATATGTGACATGTGTCAAAACCTTGGCTACACGACAGGTGATTGCATCATGAACTTCTCGAACTGCCCGACTGCCTACAAGGTCTACCAGTGCCAGTGTTCTGATTATTAAAGAGTGGGAAAAACTTGAAAGAGCTTTTAATCGGATATTCTCTACAAAAACATGCACTTAGCAATCTAAACTTTACGCATAAAAATAAATCATTGTAAAAAGTATCTTTATTCGTGTTTGAATTTTAGTTTGTTGGTTCAACAATACATAATACAGTTTGCGCACTTGCAGATCTACCGAATCTCAAAGACTTCTCAGAGGGATGTTAGAGCAAAAAATATTTTAATTAGTAAACATATTTGTTTAATTTAATTATAGGAAGAAAAGTAAAATCCAAGTTTTTTTAGTATAAATCTTTAATTTACGAGACATAACTATAATGATGTTCATTATAATACGCAGGGCAAACAATCCGAAATAGATCTACAAAATTCTAGATATGTCTCGTAAAACATGTTAAATATAATGCGCACCGATCGTGAATATATTTTTTAAAAAGTATTGTCAATATGATGCGCACCGTTTTGCGCGACAGAAAAGGTTGTTGAACATAATACGCACCACGACACTCCATATCAAAAATTAACATGGTACGCCCTGAATAGTGGGTACGTGTGGGCCCCTTTGGTAAAAACTTCCACAAAAACACAGACTGGTTGGGACACATTGGTACAATATTATTATGATATCTGTCACTGAAGCCAAAAGGAAAGCTCTTATGGCCTATGTTGAATACCTCCCCACCTCAATTTTAGAACCTCTGCAATTTTGAGAACCGTTGAGGGTAGGGGTAGGTCCATCAACGCAACAGGGACGCTGTCCTTGAGATGGACAACGTTCCATGATGGACCATGGAATATTCCGTAGCTTACGTTATAGGTTAGGACGTGGAGGTCGGCCGAACGTTCTCAAAGTCATGCATGTCAGCGCGTGATTAACAGTTGGTACACGCCACTGACCAATCAGATGAGAACGCTCGGTAAAGCCACGCTACAGTAGAGGCCTATATAAACGGTCACTCAACCTTACAGCGGTCTCTTTCTCAGAAATTCGCAGTACACCAGGCCTGGGGTGTGACTGAACGAATACGAGTTGAGCCTAGCTGAAGTCTGTTCAGCTAGTTAGTTAGTGGAGCTAGTCAGTGGAGCTAGTTAGTCAGTGAAGTTAGTTGGTGGAGCTAGTTAGAGCTAGTTAAAGAAGCTACTAGAAGAAGCTAGTTAGTGGAAGTTGAAATTGGAGAACCAGTGTAGTGGCGGGGGAACCAGTGAGCTGTGATCTCAGACAGGAGATCAAGAGCTAAGAGGAGGGGAGCAGGTGGCCGTACCTTGAACGGAGTTAGTGACCAGTGGGGAAGGGGCCGAATGCCAAGCTGACCACAGAGCGGAGCTACGCTTGATTGGCCAGACCGAAGCACAGCCTTCCAACCAGTCCTTTGGCCACGCCCAGTCCATGAGGGACGTGGGCATCAGCACAAACCATTAGTATAATTTATCATAGACGTAGATATTGTAATTCATTATATGTTTACTAATTCAGTTTCATGTATATATGTATATATATCTAATGCATTAAATATTTTATATCTTTATCACTTTCACTTAGGCGTTAGTTTTCTAATTATTAGTGATAAGATGTGTGTCGTATAGCTGTATTATTAGTATAGACCATAGAATAGAATAGCGATTTTCCCTAGACTCAATCGTCAATAGTGTGGACCCGCTCTGTATGCAACAGCCGGGCCACAGCATTCAACAGTTGGGAGCTCTGCGTTTGTGCAAGCACACCCAGTAATCAACAGCCTACAAGGAAAATCCTATATACTCGACAGGCTGCATGCCTTAAAAGCAGCCAAGTCAATGCCCGAAAAGTAGCACTTCAATGCACAAGTAACTTCTGGCTTAACCTCTGTTCCGACATACAGTTAGCTGATGACGTGGGGAATGCTAAGGTCATTTACAAAAATATCGAAAAAGCAACTGGCCCATTGACGCCTAAAGTTGCCCCCCTACCACCCCCTTTAAGTCCAAGATTAAAGAATTTCATCCTAGATATCGCAGCGCAGCTAAGAGCATTAACTGGAGCTGTGTGCAACAATATATACCACAGTCTCCAGCACCGCTCTAGCTGAAATCCCCTTTATGCCACCCACAGAAGAGCTTAGCAAAGCAACTGACTGCCTAGCTTGTTGAAAAGCCCCTCAGAATGTTGGCAAACAACCAGAAGCTCTATAGATTGGCAAGACAGTTTTACTAAAACCTTTGCACGAGGCTATGGCTACAGGGTTACATCCCACAGGACATAAAGAATGCAAATATAGTGACACTAAATAAGAACAAGGGCGATAGACCTGACTGCAATAACTATCGCATTATTTCACTGCTTAGTATTGTAGGAAAGGCTTTGTGCACTGAAGACGAAATAAACAGTAGAATTGGAAAAGCGTCAACAGTACGCTGCTATACGGAATCGAGACATTGACCACTTATACATACCAAGAACGCAAACTTAATATCTTCCACTTGAGATGCCTGCGTCGCACCCTTGGCATTAAATGGCAGGATAAAGTGTCAAATAGTGAGGTTTTGATTCGTGCCAATATCCAAACCATGTTCTCAATCCCAAGTGAAAGACGCCTGAGATGGCTAATTAGCCCAAGGACCTCAAAAAATGGAGAGCTAGCATCGAGTAGAGGGACACAGGTCAGCCACGTCTGCAATTTAAAGATGTCTGCCAAAGGGACATGAAAGCAGCCAGAATATGCACAAGCGCCTGGGAGTGTAAGGCAGAAGACCGACCTACGTGGCGCAGTTATAAAAATGGGCATCATAGTAGCTGAGGAGCACAAGTTGGAGGAGGCTACAGGCACAAGAGCTGGGAGAAATGCCAAAACATTGAGAAGCACAGAATTAGTGTGCATAAGCTGCGTTAAAGACAGTCACTCAAGGATAGGGTTGCACAGTCACACAAGCAGTGGCGTAGCTAGGGTCACGTGCACCCGGGGGCATGACACAAATTCTGCGCCCCTTGATGGACCAAAAAATTCTGGGGGCTCAGTGAGCCCCCAAGAAAAATTTGAAATTTTACGGTTTATATGGTTCATTTTTTGAAGCAAATGATATTTTAATGAAATACAATACAGACTAATAATTCTTTATACGATTATAACAATTTATTTTTAAAAAAAACTCTGCTAACTATACATGACTCGAATAGATATAATCTAAAATAAATTGATCTTCCTTGATTTGAATGTCGTCAATCTCGCTGTTAAAATTGATATACTCAAATGTTCTCTTTCGATGCTAAGGAGTGCAAGATCATCTAGACGATCTTGATCCATTGAAGCACGTAATTAAGACAAAATAAAGTTTACTTTGCTGAAGGACCGCTCACAGCTATTAGTTGAAACAGCAATTTTTAGAAGTATTTGAAGTGAAATGTGCAGATTCGGAAATACGTCATCTCCATATGAAGCAATAAAATCGAGAAGATCCAAAGTAGTTTCCGGTAGAACTTCAGTCCGGGTACTGAGCATTATTTTTTAGTCTTTGATTTATGTACACAATTCATATAAATTAGCCAAATCTAAGCAATTTTAATGAAGCGTATCGACTTTTGTTTCAGCAAGAAGAGATTTGACGTCTAGTAAAAATCGTAATTTGTTGTTTAGGTTGTTTAAGACGTAAAATCCGTATTGATATCTCCTGTTGGAGTTTATCAATTTCGCTGTTCATAGCAGGTGCAATTTCTTCTTATGGAGAAAGTTCTGCATCTCTTTTTAATTCTCGAAGGCATCCTTCGATGACGTCTAATCTTCTGCCAACCTCGATTCTCCAAGTTGTGCATCTTCTTTCCCATTGTCTACCGCAACATGGTTCAAGGACCTTCCCTCCCCTCTCCCACTTTACTCCCTCCACATGAGGATTGGGGAAGTACGATTTATCTTTTTAAAGAGTCACAGCATGCAGCAAAGGGACGCGTATTAACCATTCTGTTAGCCAGTGGTTTTCAACCTTTTGATATTCCAGGACCACTTGAAAAATATGTGTCTTAGCTATGGGCCACTACTAAACATTGTGCTACTGCCGTACTGAAAAGTTAGATATAATTATGCTGTGTATATAGATAGCTATATTTAGTAAACAAAACCATTATTATTCGGAGGGCTTGGACCGAATACAGAACCAAGCTCTACGGTTCGTATGTGGGGCGTTACGTACCACACCCACCGCTGCGGTAGAAATAATGTTCACCGTAGAACCCCTTGCGATAAGGCGAGAAAAGGCAATCATGACTACGGTGGAGCGATACCGTAGGTTGGAGCATGACGAACCCTGCTACCAACTGCAAGACCGTTGGGTTAAGAGGACAAGACTGAAGAGACCCTCCTTTATGGACGCGGTCCACGAACTTGAAGACTCAGTCCCCCTACCCAAGCTCAGGGAACGAATGCAACTGGTCCCTGCTCGAGGACCACATGAAAGCCTTGACCCGCCTGATATACGTCTGACACTGGCAAATACCGCGGTGACAAGGGCCAGTCCCGTCGAGCTTCTGCGAGACGAGACTCTGCGCACAATCGAGGCCTATGGAGACAGCGTGGTAAAAGTCTTCACGGACGGCTCACGTTTAAGAGATGGCAAAAGTGGATACGGTGTACTAATTCAATACCCCCAACCTGGGCCGGACAGCGTAGAGCTGTCAGGGCCGTGTGGATCTACGAACAGTAGTCACGAAGCCGAACTGGACGCGATACACAAGGGTTTGAAGGAAGTACGCCGTCGTCTAGCTAAGAGAAAGAATTTCCCGACTGTCGTGGTCTTCACCGACTCTCGGTTTTCGCTCGAAACCTTGAGTCGAAGCTCTCTGGAGGCCAAGATAGTAAGTGCCATTCTGGACACAGTTGGTGATATCCTGGCACGTGGCGGCAAGGTGGTTCTGCAGTACACGGCTGGACACTGCGGTACGGCCCAATCAGACAGGGTCGACGCACTGGCCAGGGCAGGCGCAGCCCAGCCCCAACCCGATAAGCCCTTGACCCAACTGGGGGTCAAGTCGTGGCTAAAAGACCATTTCCGAGAGAAATGGCTTGAGGGCTGGAAGAATGGGAATACGGCCAGAAAGGTATACCAGAAACTGCCGCGACCGAACAAAAGCGATGCCTGGTGGAAACTTGATCGTAGTAGTCAGTCTCTCATAACTAGAATGAGAACTGACCATTGTCCCATACGAAACTACCTGTACAAGTTTGACACTAGAAGGGAACTGGCCTGTAGGTTGTGTGGCTACCCGGAGGAGACGGTGACCCATGTGCTAGAGAGTTGCCCCGAGTTGGACGGGGCTTTATTTGGTGAAGTTGCAACACCTGCAGAGGACTACCTCTACGGCGATGCCCGAATGTTGAGGCTCGCCTGCGAAAAATTGAACCGGGTTTTAAGAGCCTAACAGCTCAACCCAACAGAGAATGAACATTCATTAGTAAACAAAACATGTTAGTTAGTAAAACTATACTAATATGCTATGATTTGCGTGCTCCTTAAACAATCCCCTTCTTTTGCAATGAACATATGTCATTTATATTATTCTCATAGTCTTCTTATTTAATTCAACTTGCTAACTAAAAAAAACAACTTTAAGATATTTAAAAGACTGCTATATTAGTTTATTTAGTACGAACGATGTTTTGTTTTTATTGTAAGCACTGCAGACAAACCCCTTTCACAAAGTTTCAAAGAGTAAAATAATTTTAAAAGCTTTCGGAGACAGTTCAGAGTACTCCAAATTTAATTAACCCAACTTTCTGATGCAACATATTCAAATTGTTATCACTGGTCAGCTCAATTAATTGGTTTAATTACGATGTTGGTAATTTCATCTTCATCGTGTTCGAGATTAGGACTGGAAACCCACGATAAATATTAAAATAGAAGAAATAAAATTGGCCCCGCATTTATTGAATATGACAAGAAATCAAATTAATCAACAGTGGTTTATTTAATTATTTCTGCATTTTCTGTTTTTTCGATGATTTTGTACACTTTATCAAACATCTCAAAGTTACCTTGAAATAATCTTCTTTTTCAAAGATCAAGCTTTTTCGTAAAAGCAGACATTTTGTCACCGAGAGTTATATAAAGTATCTGCTTTCTTGCCGAGTGGAATTAAGTTTATTGCACTTTTCAAAAATTTCAGCCACTTAAGTCAGAACAGCAACCCATTAGCCATGGTTCAAATTATCAACAAGCTTTGAGTTATTTCTACATGAAAATCTCTTACGTCATCGCGTAATTAAAACAGATAACCAGCGAACTTCAGTATACATTAGTAACTGTTAATGTTCAAGATTCATATTCGAGCATAAGAAATCAAAGAGACGAAAATTTAATTGACAAGCTTGATAAAATTAAAAACCATTATGGCCAGATAAGAAATATATTTAAGTCTGCGTTAATTCTTTTACTTGCTAGTCTTTCTCGATTAATCCTACAGTGCGTAAATTTCGTGCTTCTCTCACGGACCATCTGGCAAATCTGCGCGGACCACTAGTGGTCCGTGGACCACAGGGTGAGAATCACTGCTTTAAGCCACTCCTTTTTCTATTGTCTTGGTAATTTTGGTTGCTTTTAGTGTCGTCTCTGGTAGCTCTATTAAAAGAATCGTATTGGTCTCTTACTGCTCATTACCATCAACTCACAGTTTTTTTAAATAAAAAAAAACACATCAGCAATCCTACATTGTGGATGTGTCATTTATTTTCGAGTAGAATGGCGTCCCTTAACGCTCAATGGGGGCGCCTAAATCATGTTTAACAGCTTTTTTGTAATGAAGATATGTTCAGAGCTACAATATGCAATCTTGAAAAACGTATTTGGGATACATTAGTTTACATACAAATTAAATTAAATAATGAGTTTTAATACTCAATTTGGCGCCCCCCTCTCGCCCCCCCCCTCGCTACGCCACTGTTTGATAAACACGAAGATAGTAGACCGTGACGACATTAACGGTGGCCATATTTTTACTATGGCACGTGACTTTTCAAAAAGGCATAGTTACAGTATAATATAGTTCTGCATTTTTATATTTTTAGAATATATAAGAGATTTCAACCCTTCCCTGTTATTTTTTAAAATTAATTTTTAATTAAATTCACTAGTTTCCCCCGCAAGGGGGGTAATAAATAAATAAGAAAACAAAGGAAGGAATGCTCATTCCAATTCTAAGCATCAAGCAACCAGTAGGCTCCAGTGCTGCCAGCGCTAGGTTTTTCAACCTAGATCTAGGTTTTTTTGACCTCGTCTAGGTTTTTTATTTCAAAAATAGTCATAATCTAGGTTTTTTTTTAAAATTGTTTTTTAAAGTAAAAATGCCATATGAAATAAACAAAATAATTGAATATATGAAATGAACATTCTTAATAATTCGATTTTTCAAAAATAAAAATAAGCAGTATGTAGCAACAGTATTTTTAGCCACTTTTTGATGTTCCATTATTATATCTATCATAATCTATGGCTCTATGCTACTAAATTCAAAAGGTGGCGCCATATGTCTGTATAATTCTGGTACACGATAAAAAAAACTTGATTGGGCAAAAATATTAATTTTACTAGACTATTAGAGGCTCTAACATTTTCTTCTGACGGCGATGAGAAAGCAAACTCTCAAGTATATGCCGTATTAAGTAAAGGCTAAAGATAATCAAATACAAGACTCAGATGGTCATAGTGAATAATTCCAAGAATGCTAAGATTGCCAAAGGATTTATAAAGATGATGACATAAGTGATAAAAAATCAAATGTAAGTATATTTTACAAATAGTTATATAGAATGTATGAATAAGTGCCAATGGCAAAACGATTTTGGGGAAGGATGGAATGTAGTCATACTTTTTTTTAGATTTGTGACAAAGCGGAGGGGGCTGTGACGTCACTTCAAAGAACGCGAAACTTTAAATGAAAGGGGCCGTCCATAAATGACGTCACGCGCCTAGGGGGGGAGGGGGTCTCACTTTTGTGACGATGCGTGACGTGGGGGAGGGAGGGGGTTTG
>MUZC01000987.1:906101-929263 GCA_002072015.1 Radix auricularia | reverse complement strand
ATATAATTTTTCGATTGGTTTTTGGTCAAACGCCTCTGACCATTCTAAATATAATGATTAATGTGTTCATTTAAAATTAGTCAAAATTATTCATTAACTTTATTGAATGCATCAAATTCTTGACATCGCAATTCAAGAGGAGCACAAAAATACTTTCTTCTGAACTCAGTTTTTAAGGCATTAATTCTAAATATGACAGAAAGGATGCTTGATACAGTCCAGTCATTTTGATTAAGATTATTGTCACTTGTGTCAACATAAATGAAAGTATGTTGGATTTAGGTGTCTTCGTATAGTACGTAAATAAGAAATCTACATAGTTAACAAATTTAACAAATGCATTTTCTGGAAAGAACCGGTTCAATAGTGGGCATATGTTACAAGCGTAAACGTACACATGACGTATTTGAAAATATCTAGTGGAGTTGAGGGGATGTTATATGTCCCAAATGAAACTGCATTACTCCCAAAAATTCCCTTTTGACCCAAGCCCAAGATGAGGTAATTTACCCCTGTTAGCCGACATCTTTCTTAATGGATGCCCGTCAGTCAATTGAGCGATTATTTAATAAAATACATTTTTTAAAATATTATTTTTAAATATTTTTTAAACAAAGAAGTTAACGGTAATGATTTATAGTCAATGTTTAATTTGTATGAATTAAAATAAAATATAATCTAATGATGTTAACACATTTCGTTTTTTTCACGGCCGTTTATCCCCACAATGATTATGATTCAGCATTACACCCAAGATTTCCTTTTTTACCCAAAATGAGATAATTTATCGCTGTTAACCGACCCCTTGGTTTAACAGGCCGATAGCGGTAGCCATGTATTTTTCAGTAGTTTATAAATTCCACAAAAGGATGCAACAATTTAAACACCCCTCATCCATTGGTGACATTATATTTACAACTCTTGTGTGACGTACGTGAAATCCTGAAGAGAAAAGAATTGAAAAAAAAAAACAACAAAACAAACAAACTTGTGAGCTTCGGAGTAAAAAGTTATGATAAGATTGGACATTTTAATAATGATATAGTAATTTTTCAGTCCTCAACTTGCAGGAATTACTGTATTTACAAGATGGCACTCTAATTTCCTGCACAAATGTGGGGTTCGTACAGTATTGGCTATTTTCCGATTTCCTCTTCCAGCGCATACCTAATATTTTTTTTAGAAAACATGAGACGTGATACCAATGTGATAATTTTAGGTCAAATGCCTTTGATGTGCATATACTTAGTAGGAAAACTGTCATTAAAAGAATGAAATCAATTGGAGGAATTGTCTTACTTGTATCTATATATTCTAGGTCTGTCAACAATGCAATGATTTTTGTAACATCAACATTTATATTCACGAGCTTAATCATGAATATTAATCACATCGAATGGTTTTTGACATTACCTCTGCATTGTTCATTAGCTGTCTTGCAATGCCTTGGAAACTAAACATTTATTTTAAAAATATAATAAATAAGACAACCTAAATTCATACTTAATCTTATAGGGCTTTAAGTTTTGTAGGGCCTCATTTTGCTATCAAATCAGTACAGAGGAAATCATGTGAAACGGGCAAAAGAATGCATCGGTACCTGGTGAAATGGAAAAATTCTTTGCGGTCGTCTGATATGTAAAAGTTTGAGAATCACTGGCTCACAATTTATTTAATGTCTTTTACTTAGCTTCACGCGTGTTACAATATTAAATTGTAGAAATACATTAAATGAATACTTAAATGACAAAAAAGTGATTTGAAAAACTTATTTTGAAAATAAAGTGTTGTTTTTTTTTGAAGGGGGGGGGGTCAAAGTTTTGTGACGTACTTTTGGAGGGGGGGTCTACGATTTTGTGACGACGCGTGACGTAGGGGGGGAGGGGGTAAAAAATCGGCCAAAATCGCGTGACGTCATTTATGGACGGCCCCAAAGTTCCACTTTAATATTTGATTCCTAACTATTTAGTGACGATTTAAATGGCTTCACGTCCTTTACGCTATTGGATTGCACCCTTACACTTACACTAAATACATACTTTAAAATAATACTTGACAAAAAAAAATGTTTGAGACATGCTCTATTTGAAAAAGGGGGTGGGTGGGGAGCTTTGTGACGTCATTTTTGTTTATTTTTAGCTTGTCTAGGTTTTTTTCTCTTTTTTTCCTTCTTATCTAGGTTTATTTAGACGTCTTGGCTAGGTTTTTTCGAAAATTGTCACTGGCAGCACTGGTAGGCTCAGTCTTCAGTAGCGTTGTGTGAAGTCACATTCGACCGTTCTTCGCTTCAGCCTGTAGTTTAAATATTTTCCTATATAATATTAATAATAAATATCACCATATCTTTAAAATATTTAGATCTTCAAAGATGGCAAGCCTTCTCAGTTTGTTAATTTAAATGATCCAAACTACCCTCATTGGATGAGGTTGTTAATTCAATTAATTGTGCTGGGAATAAGTATGAACACTGAACAGTGTGTAGTGTGTAAATGAACCAACATGCAAGAGAAAAATCAACTACAGAAAACAAGGATGTTTTTCCTGGAAAAGAAATATTGGTATAACTTATAAGATTTTGGGGGCTTTATTGATTTAGTTTTGTGTATTTTGTATTTTATTTACGGAGTGTCTAGTGCTACGACAAAGTAACGGCAGACAACCCGCGCGGATGTGGCTGGTGCTACGACATGTCGTAACGCCAGCAACATCCGACCGGGTTGTCTGCCGTTACGACAAGTTACGACATGTCGTAAACAATTTTTTGTAATTTCAAATATGCTATTACTAATACTTAAATACTTAACCATAATTCTCATAATGAAATATCATGATCACTAGATAAGCGTATTAATGAATTTTAAAGGTTTAAAGAAAATCTAGATTGAGCCATTAAATGAAAAACAGTTATAATTTAAAAAAATTACTGATTCTCATCAACTTGGCCAGATCAAGTGATAGTAGGGTTGCTCTGTAATGATACGACACTAGTGATAGCGGGTTTCGAATCCCGCCGCCGTCATGTTTCTTTTTTTTAAAATTTAATTAATTATTTTTTTTTAAAAAATCATAATGAGTAAGCTAATAATTTTTGTTATTACTCTGAAAAGCAGATACGTTGACTAAATCTGTTAAAATAAAAAATATTTAGATTTTAGACTGGTCGTAACACTAGCCAATCCACATATGCTTGGCTAGCGTTACGACAACCGGTCAGGTCGTCAGCTGCTACGACAGTCGTAAAAATGTGTTATGTGCTTACTTACAGTTACGACTAAAACTGTATTTAAGTATGCTAATATTATTTTTTTCTTTTTGATTCGCAAGTTGACACTCAGTCAGCATTACCAACGAAAAAGGTGAGGCAAGAGTTTACAAAATGACTATAAACCATTACTGTTACTGTTACTAAATTTGTTTGAAAGATATTTTTGAAAAATTCTCTGAAAAAGTGCTGAACACAAGCGGGGAAAGGGGGGGGGGGGNAAAAAGGCGAGTAAACGAGGAGGCCTGTGCGGTTGTTATTACCTGCCCCCCCCCCTCAATAGTAATAGTATTAGTAATAGAGTGAAAATGATGTAGAAGGATGAATGGAATGGTTTCCTGTGAAATGTCTGCACACGGCACATTTTATTATTCCACACGAAACGAATTATTTTAGGCCTACATTCTTGCGATTATGCGCGAATCAGTTGCTTGCGGATTTTCATTTACGGCTTTAGGCTTTACGGTATACTCTAAATTTTAATTTATCGGCATCACTTACACAAGTATACTTTAGTATAGCAAAATCGGCTGATATTCTTATAATCGGTAGACCGGTAGAGCAATACTTAAATTAAATCAAAATTATCAAAATCTATTTAAAAAATTTATTTCAATAAATTTAGATTTTAGAATACACACACAAATAATGTCGTATTTTAATATATTTATGCGTTTACAATTTACAGAAGAGTTTCTTAAGATTTAATTCTTTCCAGTTCCAGGTGTTTACTGCAAAGAGTGACTAAAACTAGTCGTAGCAGAAGTTGCGTATGTCGTAGCACTAGTTTCCTGACTAGCGCTACGACATGTCGTAACGCTAGCAACATCCGACCGGGTCGTCTGCCGCTACGACAAAATTGTCATAGCGCTAGCCACATCCTTTTATTTAACTCTTACTCTTAAAGTCGCAGAAGGGTTTGCAATAAACTTCGGCCTCAGTGCCGTCGGTATTTCCCATTACGATCAACCAGTTATCAAATTAAAAAATTTGAGTAAAATCCATATATAATATTATTATCATACTAACTTCATTTTTTTGGCTATGAATGGTTATTTTAAGCATCCAAAAGACCATACTGTCTGTGTTTAAAACAATATTTGCCTGTTACTGTTGTTTAGTACTATTATTTTAGTAATAAAGTATAATGAAAACGTATCTTAGAAAAAAAAAACAGTTAAAACTAACATAAAACAACCCGAATCGAGCGATAACACTAGCCCGGGCAACGGCCGCCATTGCCAGAAGTCAAATACTAATACAAAATTTTTAAAGCATTGAAGAGTTTTCACTTTCCGAGATCTCATTTCTAACGAGAGTGGTATCTATTTTGACGCTTTACGGGTAGCGGAAGAGTTGCCTTACAACGCTTTTAAGAAGAGAGACTGTCTAAGTATACACAAATTGTTTTTGTTTTTATTCATACTCAAACTTTGAATGATTTGTTCATAACAGACCTCTGTAGATAAATATGCATTTTTCATATTTTGTTGAGTGGGTGCAATTATTTAAAACATCCTTAAATGGAAACCTCAAATCACTACAATTCATTTACATCCTCTGTGTTTATAAAATTATAATGAGAAGAGCTTCAGCCATTTATAATAAGAATTTCTGAGAAACTGTTTTGTTTAATCTTTCAACAGGATGTTTTATGTATAATCAATAATCAGGCAGAAAATTATTAAAAATTGTGTATTTGAATTGCTCTCAGGTTTACTATGGTGACAGTTATGCAAAGGAATTAGGAATAGGAGAAACAGACATTCAAGCTGTTGACAAAGGTGGCCAAATAATCCCATCAACAGAGTCTGACCTACCAAGAGTAGATAACTTAATCATTCCAACACACGTTGATCATGTTTTTGATCCTAGTCAGAAGGATAGATCAAGATTAGTCGATGGTAAGCTCTTATATTTATATTATATAATTCTTTTAAACTTATGGAATGATGGTTGCTTGTGTCAATTAGATAAAATTGACTAAATAAATATTTATGGGTCAATTGAAACTATTTTCTTTTACGAACTACTTCTTAAAAAAGAGTATATATCACAAGTTTTTTTCTCTTCATTTTTTGACCTTTTGAATCAATGTTTTTTTGGTGTTACTTTTATTTAAGTTAGACTGCTTGTATGTTGTATCCATCCATCCATCAAATCTTGTAACATAAAATTAAACCACTTTTTATGGTCCTAGAGATCTCAAAATTTTATTACAGATAGATCTTGAATGATAATGCATTGTCTCAAACTTTCAGATCGATTGAATGTCTATTAATTAAATTAATGCTTTTTTTTAGTTTATCTCTAATTTTAAAAATTTTAAGACTAAAAAAGTAGAAAATAAAAATATTTGTTAAATATTTTTCTTTAAATTTTCTATGCTTATAAGTGAAATCTCTGAACCTATCCACTACACACAAAAGTGTGGGGCGCTCATCACAGCTCATTTATAGATAAATATTTCTAATTAATATGATAGTAGCATGTATATGATCAAAGTTGTGAAACTGTTAATAATATTAATATTCAAACAAATTTGTATCTATGTTTTGCAATTTTGTGCATGATAATGAAAGTGAGTTGTCATAGTAATCATCAACATTTTTATTTTCTTTTTTTTAGTGTACTTTCTATATGTAAATAAAACCGTGTCCTTTTTAAAAGAAGATTTTTGAAACAAGTATTTTGATTTACCCTATTTTCAATAAAATAACTATCAACTTATCATTGTATTTAGTCTTTCATATATTTTCAAGTGTAAATTTTGTATAATTGCATTTTCAGATCAAATATATCTTGGGAATGACATGAGAAGTAAAAACAACAATCACCATTTTCATAAGAAACCATGGGAAGCATGGAAGGAAAAAGCTGACAAATCTCTTTTACAAAATATAAAAACATCTCCAGATATTTTCAATCAACTAATAAAGAATCCACCAAACTCAGGAGAAAAACCTTTCAAATGTGAAATCTGTGGGAAATGTTTTACTCAGTCTGGCATCCTAACTAGACATAAAAAGACACACTCAGGAGAAAAACCTTTCAAATGTGAAGCCTCTGGGAAATGTTTTACACAGTCTGGCCACCTAACAGGACATGAAACGATACACTCAGGAGAAAAACCTTTCAAATGTGATGTTTGTGGGCAATGTTTTACACAGTCTGGCCACCTAACTAAACATAAAAGGACACACTCAGGAGAAAAACCTTTCAAATGTGATGTCTGTGGGCAATGTTTTACAGAGTCTGGGAACCTAACTGCACACAAAAGGACACACTCAGGAGAAAAACCTTTCAAATGTGATGTCTGTGGGAAATGTTTTACAGAGTCTGGCCACCTAACTAGACATGAAAGGACACACTCAGGAGAAAAACCTTTCAAATGTAATGTTTGTGGGAAATGTTTTACACTGAGCAGTGACCTAAGTAAACACAAAAGGACACACCCAGGAGAAAAACTTTTCAAATGTGATGTCTGTGGGAAATGTTTTACACAGTCTGACAACCTAACTAGACATGAAAGGATACACTCAGGAGAAAAACCTTTCAAATGTGATGTCTGTGGGCAATGTTTTACAGAGTCTGGCCACCTCACTAAACATAAAATGACACACTCAGGAGAAAAACCTTTCAAATGTGATGTCTGTGGGAAATATTTTAGGCAGTCTGGCCACCTAACTAGACATAAAAGGACACACTCAGGAGAAAAACCTTTCAAATGTAATGTTTGTGGGAAATGTTTTACACTGAGCAGTGACCTAAGTAAACACAAAAGGACACACTCAGGAGAAAAACCTTTCAAATGTGATGTCTGTGGGAAATGTTTTACACAGTCTGACCACCTAACTAGACATGAAAGGATACACTCAGGAGAAAAACCTTTCAAATGTGATGTCTGTGGGCAATGTTTTACACAGTCTGGCCACCTAACTAAACATAAAATGATACACTCAGGAGAAAAACCTTTCAAATGTGATGTCTGTGGGAAATGTTTTAGGCAGTCTGGCAGCCTAACTAGACATGAAAGGACACACTCAGGAGAAAAACCTTTCAAATGTGATGCCTGTGGGAAATGTTTTGCACTGAGCAGTGACCTAAGTGTACACAAAAGGACACACTCAGGAGAAAAACCTTTCAAATGTGATTCCTGTGGGAAATGTTTTGCACTGAGCAGTGACCTAAGTGTACACAAAAGGACACACTCAGGAGAAAAACCTTTCAAATGTGATGCCTGTGGGAAATGTTTTGCACTGAGCAGTGACCTAAGTGTACACAAAAGGACACACTCAGGAGAAAAACCTTTCAAATGAAGTTATTAAAATATTTAACAAAACCTTAGGCTTTATAAAAAGAATCTTTTACTAATGTAACAAAGATATAAAACTAAAATGCTATCTCACCCTGGTGAGACCTATACTAGAATATGCATCTTCAGTATGGGACCAATCCACCAAAGAAAATATTGATAAGTTAGAACAAATACAAAAAAGAGCTGCCAGATTCATTACTGGAGAATATTCAAAACTGACAAGAGTAACACCATTAGTTAAATCATTAAACCTTGAAACACTAGAGGATAGAAGAACCAAGAGTAAATTAGTAATTAAACATAATGCAATAAATTCTAATTTAGAAATACAACACAAAGATAACCTAATACAACCCTCAAATAGACATAAAGATAAAAACACCTTTCTTATTCCATATGCAAGAACAAACACATACAAGTTTTCTTTCATTCCGTCCGGTATTCGGGCGTGGAATGGGTTGCCTGAAGAAACCAGGAAAGCCACCACTTTATCATCTTTTAAAACTCTAGTAAGAATACAGGACTAAACACAAACCATAGAAATACGTAGGACGCAATAATCTTCTGTACAGAAGGAGCGTCTGTAACATATAAGATAAGATAAGATAAATGTGATGTTTGTGGGAAATGTTTTACACTGAGCAGTGACCTAACTGCACACAAAAGGACACACTCAGGAGAAAAAGCTTTCAAATGTGATGCCTGTGGGAAATGTTTTACAGAGTGTGGCAACCTAACTGCACACAAAAGGACACACTCAGGAGAAAACCTATCAAATGTGATGTCTGTGGGCAATGTTTTACAGACTCAGGCAACCTAGCTAAGCACAAAATGACATACTCAGAAGAAAAACCTTTCAAATGTGATGTTTGTGGGAAATGTTTTACAATGAGCTGTGACCTTACTCCACACAAAAGGACACACTCAGGAGAAAAACCTTTCAAATGTGATGTATGTGGGCAATGTTTTACAGAGTCTATCAACCTAACTTCACACAAAAGGACACACTCAGGAGAAAACCTTTCAAATTTGATGTCCGTGGGAAATGTTTTAGGCAGTCTGGCAGCCTAACTAGACATGAAAGGACACACTCAGGAGAAAAACCTTTCAAATGTGATGTCTGTGTGAAATGTTTTACACTGAACAGTGACCTAAGTGTAAACAAAAGTACACACTCAGGAGAAAAACCTTTCAAATGTGATGCCTGTGGGAAATGTTTTGCACTGAGCAGTGACCTAAGTGTACACAAAAGGACACACTCAGGAGAAAAACCTTTCAAATGTGATGTCTGTGGGAAATGTTTTACACAGTCTGGCCACCTAACTAGACATGAAATGACACACTCAAGAGAAAAACCTTTCAAATGTAATGTCTGTGGGAAACATTTTACACAGTCTGGCCACCTAACTAGACAAGAAATGACACACTCAAGAGAAAAAACTTTCAAATGTGATGTCTGTGGAAAATGTTTTACAGAGTCTGGCAACCTAACTGCACATAAAAAGACACACTCAGGTGAAAACCTATTAAATGTGATGTCTGTGGGAAATGTTTTTCACAGTCTGGCCACCTAACTAGACAAGAAATGACACACTCAGGAGAAAATCCTTTCAAATGTGATGTCTGTGGGAAATGTTTAACACTGAGCAGTGACCTAAGTGCACACAAAAGGACACACTCAGGAGAAAAACCTTTCAAATGTGATGTCTGTGGGAAATGTTTTACAGAGTCTGGCAACCTAACTGCACACAAAAAGACACACTCAGGAGAAAATTTATTAAATGTGATGTCTGTGGGAAATGTTTTACACAGTCTGGCCACCTAACTGGACATGAAATGACACACTCAAGAAAAAAACCTTTCAAATGTAATGTCTGTGGGAAATGTTTTACACAGTCTGGCCACCTAACTAGACAAGAAATGACACACTCAGGAGAAAAACCTTTCAAATGTGATGTTTGTGGGAAATGTTTTACACAGAGTAGTGAGCTAAATGTATACAGAAGGACACACTCATGAGAAAAACCTTTCAGATTTGATGTATGTCGGAAATGTTTTAGAGATTCTGGCGTCCTAACTAGACACATACGGACACACTCAGGAGAAAAGCCTTTCAGATTTGATGTATGTCGGAAATGTTTTAGAGATTCTGGCAGCCTAACTATACACATAAGGACACACTCAGGAGAAAAACCTTTCAAATGTGATGTCTGTGGAGAACGTTTTACATGGACTCTTAACCTAATTACACACAAAAGGACACACATGGAAAAAAAATTCAAATGTGAAAACTGTGGGGAAATTTTGCAATGTCAAGTTTCATAACTATACACAAAAAAGACAAACTCAGGAGTAAAAAACTTTCAAATGTTATCTGTGAGGAAAGTTGTACAGCTCTGACAAATAGAATACAAAGGACTCATTTATGATTTAGAAGAATGTTGAAATGTGAATTGGAAAGTATTTAATAATTAGTTGTTATAGCACCCAATGTTTCCTTAAAGTAATTTTTGTTTTAGTCCTGTGCAATGTAAAACAATATCATGTGCAAAGTTGCCCAGCAGCCCTTTTTTGTGCTATGTTTTACAAAATTTGCTGCAGTGTCACAAGCGTCCTAATACTTATATCTTGACTGCTTGCTCCAAGATTCATACAATTACCGTTACACAAGAAATAAAGGCACTGCTAGAAAAACAACAACTTTAATGGAGTTTCTCCTTGCCACAACAACTAACACACACAAAACTCTCTAAACTTCCACACATACACAAATGACATCAACAACACAATCACTTAGCACGCTTTCGCACCACTAACCAATAACTTTAAATACCACAAAAGCAAACATCAAACACACCACCGTGCGCAACTCACAACAACAAGTTACAAGGGCAAATTAGTCATCCGTGACACACAGTAATTCAAAACTGCTGTGCTGCTTTGGTCACATATTTGCTCAGCCACACAGCTTAAAGGGAACATTGGTAGTAACCTAGTGGTGCAAGCAAGGGGGAAATAAGGATTTAAACATGTCTGATTCTTTTGAAAAAAAAAATCTATGAACAATTAATTAGTCATAAATGACTATTCCAAAAGATCTTTCTTTTAATTGGACGTGGGACGTGGTGGTCGAAGGGTAGCGCTCTCGACTGTCATACTGATGGTCATGAGTTCGAATCCACATGAAAGTGAGGATTTTCGCTCGGGGCCTGAGGAGTCCCCGAGTCACCCAGCTCCGAATGGGTACCTAACTAGACAATAGTTAGGCGGCTGGGGTAATGCGTGGAACCCCTATAGCCGTGTCCTGTGACCGCTGCATCACTTGCCAACAGATCATCTCTCATGGTCTGTGGACGCAATTATCTTCTGCATAGAAGGAGCGTCTGTATATCTAAGATAATTGCAATAAGATAGATAAACAGGTATTATCAGTCATCCTTATTATAATATGTATCCTTCAGTCTTGAGAGATAATGTTTTATCACTGTTGGGTTTGGTTGCATTTTTTTTTTTTTTGCTTGGCTGAACAGTCCTAACCTTGAGCTCACAAGTTCTGTACTTCTCAATACTTTCTCCTAGCTCTTCATCTTTGCTTCTCAGCTACTATGACACCCTTTTTGACAACTGTGCACCACGTAGATCGGTCTTCTGATTTACATTCCCAGTTACTTGTGCTCATTTTGGCTGCTTTCATGTCTCTTTGGCAGATAACATTAAATCAAGACATGGGCGACCTATCTTTCTCTTTCCTGATAGCAGTTGTCATGTAGGAAGTCAGGAAGTCCTTGGAGATATGACCAGAGCTCATTCTTTTTACATGTCCTAGTACTCCTAGCCATCTTAGGCGTATATCACTAAGGATTGAGACTTTTTCAATTATAACTTTCTTTTAATGACATCAAGAAATTAGTAACAGGTATTGTCAGTCAGCATTAAATCTATCAAAATATAATTATTTTCTTTAATTCCCAATTTTATTATCATCGTTTTCCTGTTTCATTCCTATAATTATAATGACAATTATTTAGCCAATGCATCCTAGTGTAAGATTATTCAACTTTTCCTCACACTGACATTTTCATTGAGCTGTGAAATGAAAATTGATGCTTTATAATATTGATCATTTAATGGTTAAATAGTGCATAGATCTTTTTACAGATGCAGGTGCATTTTAAACTTTGGGTAGTGCCTTCATCACTTATTCAGCCAAGTTGAGCTGAGAAAACTTATTAGCAGTATGATTTTATTGTATCATAAGTTACTTTACATACTATGAAACACTCTTTGATCCACCGTCTCCAAAAAAATGGAAAAAGTATTTTATTTATATAATTCTCTTCATGGTTGTTACTTGTGTTTGGTGCGGTGCGGTGCGCACGGTATGAAAGCGTATGACGTAAGAGTGTGAACGTGATGTAGTGAGAAGGCAGTTAGTTAAGTGTTGCGAAGTCGGGGGAAATTTCTCTAATCGTGGGAATTTTTGAGCCAAATTTTGAGAAAAGGGAATTAGGGAATTTTAAAGGGTTTTGCCTAAAAAATAGGAATTTTTTAGATTGACCAATTTTAAAAATTAAATACATTCTTGAATGAAAATGAAAATAAAATTAATTAATTTGAAACTTGCTCTTTTTCAAATAAGAAATACTGGTCTTTTGATGTGGCGGGAGGCTCTTTGACGTAATGTTTGTTTATTTTAGCATGTCTAGGTTTTTTTTCTCACGTTTTGGCAAGGTTTTCCCCAACATTGTCACTGACAGTTTAAGATTAGATCGTGTCAATGTATTACCATTAAATAATATAATTGTTTAGTCTGAGCCCGAATCTTTATAAAATGTTTGTTACATATATAGGACCTGATCAGTA
Organism: Radix auricularia; assembly: GCA_002072015.1. Lineage (NCBI taxonomy): Eukaryota > Metazoa > Mollusca > Gastropoda > Lymnaeidae > Radix > Radix auricularia. The sequence continues at coordinate 916,820 of MUZC01000987.1, read as the reverse complement.
ATACTTTGTAAATATATAACAAACTATGTAACCATGTATGATTGATTCATTATTAATAAATTTCAAAGCATTCATTAAAAAAATATTTTAATCAACCACAGACAAATTTAAATTACAGGAGTATCCAAATACCTTTTTAAAAAAATCTTAATGTTAAAATTTAAAAGTATAATCTATATTTTGACTTTGTAGCCAAGCTGTTAAATAAAAACGTATAGATTAAATAAAAATTGAAAGTACTCTAATAAGAATTGCCTTAAAAATGCAGAAATATTTATTATTTTTTAATTTTAAAGTCCAAAGTCATTAAAATGAATGCGAAAGCATTTGATTTAAGTTGCCACTTTCTAGGTTTTTTCCCAAGTTTTTTTTAATGCATGTGGGAATTTTTAGCCAAATTTGGAATTTTTTTTACTCCTGCGTGGGAAAATCTGACATTTAGACTTCGCAACACTGATTTAGTTGTTGTCAGAGAGAGATAGAGGTCAGTTGGTATATTGAGGAACCTTCGACCTGCAGTACACAAAGGATACAAGAGTTTTGGCGTTGGCCAGTGTTCGTCTGTTGGACTGAGAGTGGTTAGATGTGATGTTAAGACGCATAGAGTTGTACTACGATTAATAAAGATTGCTGTTAGTCGGTGCTAGTACAAGGACTTTGTGTTCGGTCTTTGTGCGCAAGTTGGCGGTGAAGTGAAGGGTTGCCAGATTGTAATTTGGGTAAAAGGCCAAATTGACTGCCAAAAAAGGCAAAAAAGGGCCAAACTTATGTGAAATGAAAAATGTCAACAAAAAATGACGTCACGCACGCAGGGGCGGGAGGGGGTGACACATTTGTGACGAGGGATGGGTTTGTTTAAGAATTGTAACGTCACATTAAAATGCACATCTCTGAATAAAAGCTCCACTTAATTATTTAATTGTTTACAATTTATTTGATGTCGTTCTACATGGTTTCGGGCCTGTGACGCTACCAGAGAGCAATATTACACTATATACCTACTTAAATGACAATAAAGTCGTTTAAAACATGATCATTTTTAAATAGAAAATACCTCTTTATGGTAAAGCGTTGTGATTTCATAATTATTAGAAATGTGTCTAACTTTTTGTTACGACGCATTACGTGGGGGAGGGGTTAAAAATCGACCAAAATCGCGTGACATCATTTATTGATGACCCCTAATGGCTGAGAATTAGTTAAATATTAAGATTAACGGTTGAACCAGGAGGGAAAAAAAACGTTAAGAAATGTGTAGTTGCCAATGTCCTTATGTACGGCGGTTAAACTCACTAAATAAATTAACTATGATACTCATATACAAAATTTGCGGAAACAATAAGGTATTTGTGACAACAAAAATCCAATATTTTGTGGCAACTTGGTTACTGCATTTTGAATACACAATGCAAGCGAATGGCAGATACATTTCAGTTGTAGGCAGTTAGGAGATACATTTTTTAATCTCAACCATACAGAATTATTACAACCAATCAAGTTAGCAGCTCCATCCGATTCCAAAACCAATACAATTTGTGAGACTTTGGTCACAACTTCTAATTTCTTCGTTAATCAAATTAAATAAATTTTCTTCTGTTGCTTCGTGTACTGGAGTTAGGCTTAGAAAACAGGTAGCTATTTGATTTGATATATCGTTCCAGAAACGAACCGAAATACACAAATGCTTTTGTATAGAATGTCTGTAGACTCATCTATTATTATTGCATATTTCTTGTTTTTTTAATCATTAACAAGATCCCTCTTCAGAGCAGGTGAGATGACATTCTTCATTAGACATGCGCATTTTGCCCTGTGTAACTTTATTTGTCTTATTGTACTGCCTTGTCCATGTGCTTTCATTATTTCACTCATATGATCTATTGAACGTATTGAGCAATAGCATGCTATGCCTACAGCTATTTGCAACTCTGCCAACTTAATGTTATCATCCGTTAGTCTGGACGCCTTCACTGCTGTGAGTTTAGCCTGGCCAGGTGATGGCATCCTTTGCTTATGTTTCTCCGTCTTTTCGTGACGAAATATTACTAAGCTTTGGTATAATGTTGCAATGGCAAATTTTACAGTAGACAGTAGGCCTCCTCCGTTGTATCAGAAGCCTTTTTAAGCCACACAAAAGTCTTCTCCCATTCACTATTGTACTTTCGACTGCCATCATAATTACTTTTCCATTTGTTTAATGCCGACAACGATTCTAAACCGTAATGACAATACCCTGTATACTAGGACTGGAAAAAAAAATGTAAAAAATTTTTTTAAAAAAAAGGCCAAAAAATTTTTTTGAAGCCAAACCACCTGAAAAAAGGCCAAATTTTGAAAAAGTTGGCCTTAAAAAGGCCAATCTGGCAACCCTCCAGTGAAGTAACGATCATAACCCCTAGACAACGAATGCCCGACACCAAGCTGTCTTCCTGCACATGAGAATTAGGGAATTTATAAGCATTTCGCCAAAAATATGGGAATTTTTGAGATTGACAATTAAAAAGAAAATTAAATACATTCTGGAATGAAAATAAAATAAAATAAATTGAAACATGCTCATTTTCAAATAAGAAGTACTTGTTTTGTTTTGGTGGGAGGCTCTTTGACGTCATATTGGTTTATTTTTAGCGTGTCTAGTTTATTTAATTCAGATCTAGTTTTTAGCGCATTTTCGAGAAGTCGAATGCGCTATTGCACCCGCTTTGTCCGTCCGTCCGTCCGTCTGTCATCACCCTTGATCTCAGCATCCATAAGTCCTAGACCCATAAGGTATATATGTTTTTTGTATGTCCTGACCTGCCATTTCTGCATCAAAACTCAGTTACTCGATCCGTTAAAAAACCCCGTTAAAACTACCAAAAAATATTTCGAATCGAGAAGTAACACTATCGCAGGGAACGGCCGCCATTGCCGGAAGTTGAAAACATAGTTCTTCAAGCATTGAAGAGTGGTGTGAAAGCGTGCAAAAGAATTAGTGTTTTTTTTTAGTTGACGTCATTAGAATATGTGTAAAACTTTAGAGATTTTTACGTCATCATTTGTGGTGACTTGTAGTTAGATTAAAGAGAAAATAATTTTTTTAAAAATGTTAAGAAATGACTTTTAAATTAAAAAAATGTCAGGTATATTCATTACACAGGAAAATTCATAAAAATATGTCTAAAATCTAAACACAATTACTGACCACTACATAATGCTGAAATCTAACACAAGTACTGATACATAATACGAAAATGCGCTAACACGTCCTGAGTTCCAATAGGGATCAGGCTTAACATGATTTTTTTTCCCCGGACGTTTTGGCTAGGTTTTTCCCAACATTGTCACTGACAATTGTGTAAATGTATTACATGGAAAAGAACTAACCCAAACTAAAGATGCAAAATACTTAGGAGTCATAATAAATGAGAAACTATCTTGGAATCCCCATGTCAATGAAGTTATTAAAAAATCAAACAAAACCTTAGGCTTTATAAAAAGAAACTTTTACAAATGTAACAAAGATATAAAACTAAAATGCTATCTCACCCTGGTGAGACCTATACTAGAATATGCATCTTCAGTATGGGACCCATCCACCAAAGAAAATATTGATAAGTTAGAACAAATCCAAAAAAGAGCTGCCAGATTCATTACTGGAGAATACTCAAAACTGACAAGAGTAACACTATTAGTTAAATCATTAAACCTTGTAACACTAGAGGATAGAAGAACCAAGAGTAAATTAGTAATTATACATAAGGCAATTAATTCTAATTTAGAAATACAACACAAAGATAACCTAAGACAACCCTCAAATAGACATAAAGACAAAAACACATTTCTTATTCCATATGCAAGAACAAACACATACAAGTTTTCTTTCTTTCCGTCCGGTATTCGGGCGTGGAATGGGTTGCCTGAAGAAACCAGGAAAGCCACCACTTTATCATCTTTTAAAACTCTAGTAAGAATACAGGACTAAACACAAACCATAGAAATACGTAGGACGCAAAAATCTTCTGTACAGAAGGAGCGTCTGTAACATATAAGATAAGATAAGATAAGATAAGATATTACTATTAAATAATATAAATAATTACTCTGAGCCCGAATCATCATAAAAATAAAATGTGTGTTACATATAAAGGACCAAATTATTAATACTATGTTAATATATAACGATCCATGTAACCATGTATGATTGATTTATTAAGAATAAATTTCAAAGCATTCATTAAAAAAAAAATTTTTCATCAATCACAGACAAATTTTACTATCCATTAACTTTTTAAAAACTTCATAATGTTAAAATTTAAAAGTATAAGCTATATTTTGGCTTTGTAGTCAAGTTGTTAAATAAAAAACGTGTAGATTAATTAAAAATTGAAAGTGCTCTATTGAAATTTGCCTAAAAAATACATAAATATTTATTATTTTTAAATTTTGAAGTCCAAAGTCATTAAAATGAATGCGAAAGCATTTAATTGAAGTTGCCACTTTTCAGTTTTTTCCCCAAGGCTTTGATGCATGTAGGAAATTTTTGCCCGATTCGGGAATTTTTAGCGCATTTTCGAGAAGTCGAATGCGCTATTGCACCCGTTTTGTCCGTCCGTCCGTCCGTCTGTCATCACCCTAGATCTCAGCATCCATAAGTCCTAGACCCATGATGTATATATGTTTTTTGTATGTCCTGACCTGCCATTTGTGCATCAACACTCAGTTACTCGATCCGTTAAAAAACCCCGTTAAAACTACCAAAAAACATTGCGAATCGAGAGGTAACACTGGCGCAGAGAACGGCCGCCATCGCCGGAAGTCGAATACATCGTTTTATCAAGCATTGAAGTGTTAAAGTTATTGACGTCATTAGAATATGTGTAAAAGTTTAGAGAGTTTTACGTCATCATTTGTGGTGACTTGTAGTTAGATGAAAAGAGAATATAAAAAATTTTAAAATGTAAAGAAATTACTTTTAAATAATTTTTTTCAGGTATAGATCTATGCATTACACAAGAAAATTCATAAAAAAATATGTCTAAAATCTAAACACGATTACTGATAACTACATAATGCTGATATCTAACATAAGTACTGATACATAATACGAAAATGCGCTAACACGTCCTGAGTTCCAAATGGGACCAGGCTTAACATGATTTTTTTACTCCTGCCTGGGAAATTGTGGCACTTAGACTTCGCAACACTGATTCAGCTTGCCTGAAAAATTAGAGCAGAGAGTAGGGGTTCATCGACACCAAGCAAACATTATGTTTAATTTAGGTCAATTACTTTTTTCTTTCAGAACAACAGAATAGCATGTATTTTGTAGTGTAGTGGTTATTACATTTGTCTAACACGCTGAAGGTCGTAGGTTCAAGCCCCAGCTATGAAACTTACTTTATTAATTTTTTTAAAATGTTTGTGTTTGTGCTCGCTCAGAGTCCATGTCCCACTTTCTTTTCGAACATGATTCACAACACAGCTGTTCATTCACGTTGTTCTGATTTCTTCGTGATGTAGTTTTTTTCTGTTTTCCCCCCACCCTTAATTTCTTTGCACTATTTCTGAGCAAGTGTTCGGAGTATGCTACGCTGCGGGCCGCATCGAATAATAAATAATAGACTAATAACATACATATAAGTATAAATATTAAATAAACATTCATATCATAGCAACCACATAATAGTAATGGCAGTATGTTACACAAAAGCTACGTTAAAAATTAGAAGAAATATGTTTTCTTCAATTTCTAAAAGATGTGTCTTAATTGTAGTTTTGAAGGACTTGGTAGTTAGAATACTACAGAGTTGTATTGGTAAAGAGTTCCATTGTTTGGCTGCACACAAAAAGAGAAAGATTAAACTGCAAGTGTTGAAATAAACTACTTAATTGTCTTAATACAAATCCTTTCTAACATAGCAACTAGCAAATTTTAATGTTTCTTTTATAATGGAGATTATCGTATATATAACTGATGATCCTTCTTATATCATCCTACACTTACACCTATCCATGTTTATGTTTAGTCTTGCATTTTTAGAGCTTGGATTTTTAAAAGTATGTTGGAGTTCTTCTTATCAGTTGCAGTACAGATGCTCCTTTTATACAGAAGATAATTGCATCCTATGCTTATCCATTACTTGTGTTTAGTCCTGAATTCTTATTAGAGTTTTTAATTCAGTGGTTCCCAAAGTGGTCCGTACGGACCCCTAGGGGTCCGCAGCACCTTTGAGGGGGTCCGTGGAAAATTAAAATTGATTTTAGGGTACCTGAACACCATCAAGGTTTCATATAAAATAATATAACTTTGATTAATTTTTATTTTTATGGACATTAACATAAATATCATTAAATGAAATAGATATAGTATTATTTAAATAATTAAATGCATTTATAGGTGCTATCAAGTCATGAAGTACAATTTTGTTTTACTTAAAAAAGTTAGTAGAACTGAGGCAATTTTCACAGCCATAACCAATCAAAACACTTGGTTTATTGAAAGGTCCAGTTTGATGCGTAAGAAATGCGTAAATCCAATAAGTAGGTCAGATATATACAAGTTTATAACTCGAATCTACGAGGTTTGCAAGATTGGATATTTATCGATGTGTCTGGAAGTTATATTTATCTAAATTGTATCCTATCATCAAATATTATTTTTAATAGCGTTTTAGTGTAGCATTCAATTTAGAACGTTAATAATTAACAGTGGTTTGTTTCTAAACATAAGACAATGGATGAGCTCTGGGCTGGATTTAGGATATTATATTTGAGATATGGGGCCTTAGGCTTTTTAAGATATGGGGCCTTAGGCTATTTGAGATATTGGGCCTTAGGCTATTTGATATATATTGGGCCCCCAAGAAGGCGGGGCCATAAGCTATAGCTTCATTAGCAAATATATAAATTCAGCACTAAGTAAGTCAAAGAAACAATGCCGACAAAAGAGTGTCCTTGAATATTTTAAGTATGGCTAATTGTTTGAAAACAGATACAAAATGTGATTTTTTTCTGAATTAAAAAGATTTTTTGAAGTTAAAGCAATATCCTAGAATCGCTGGCATACTTAAGGCAACCTGTAACAAATAAATTTTCAGTACATTGTGTCTTTCATCGACATCATTTATTCTCAAAAATAATATTGACAGTTTGCATGGATCACTAGATAATGTCATCATAATGCATTTAATAAAATTAAAGGAAGGCCTTCAATGAAAGATTCTTTACTCCACATTGTTTGGAAAATGAAGAAGATTATAATCATTTACTTATTGACACAGAAGCACGTTGAATATCACGTACGTATTTAAATCAATTTTATGCTCTCTTTGATTCACTGTTGGAATTTCTTGACAAAACAATGATTTGCAACACAATTAATTAAAAAAATTGCATATCCTTTGTGAATGATTTATTTACCAACTTTAACTAAACTAATTTGAAAGTACACGGTAACCAATTAAATTTGATCAAAACTTAAAGAGTAATAAAAAAATTGCATTTGTAGCAAAACTTTTTCTGTGCAAACAAAACTTAGAATTAGACAATGTTTTTAGTTTCCAAATCTTTCAAAATTGCAAAATAAAGACAAAGATTTTCTGGCTTTGTAGTAACTTACTGTCAAACTTAACTGCTCTTCATGCAGACCTGAACCAAAGATTTGAAGGTTTTCCTGACGTGGATATTCCCTAAATGACAATTGAACCCTATAGCGAGTGGACAAACACAGATGTATCCATACTAATACAGTAGCAGCTTATTGAAATGAAGAACTTGAACAAATGTTTGAACTAGGATACCACAAATTGTGTTTAAAAAATCAGATACCTATTTTAAATCTTGCATTATGGGTTATTATACAGTAGTTGTAGACTGCTTTCCCGTCTTCCTATTAAGAAAAACAAAGATTCAGTGCCTTGTGAATCTCATCATGAAAATCAGAAACCTACTAGAAATTGGTGCTCGTGGGGATTTATCAATTAAAGGGATTAAACTGTTTCTATCTTGAAATTCATTCAATAAATTGTTAGGCTTATTAAAAATACCATAATTTGATGTTAGATGTTAAATATATTGATTTTTGTGACGAGATGACATATTTTTATTTTTACATTTGTGTATCATTTCATGCCACTTTTTAAAAGCTATTTTAATGGGGTTAAGCATTAATAATTATAAGATTTCTCTCATTTCATTTTTTTAATAATTAGATTCATCTGAGAACATTTTGAAATGCCTTCGGGTCAATAGTGTTTTGCCAAGCATTTTTTACAATTTTTTTTTAAAACTTCAATTTTTGAAAATTTAATGGGGTGGGTATCTTTGAACTTATTTTAATGGATGTAAATGTACTTCAATGCTATTGATTCACATTACGATTACTCATTGTTCCTGTTAAAATTACCTTTAATTTGATGTATGGTATGTTTATTTATGTCAGTTGCATAAATTAATATGAATTTTTGAAACTGTGCATTTTACACTTTTCCGGTCGGAAAATAAAAATAAATTGATGTTTTCAATTTTTAAATATTTTTTTTACGTTTGAATGAATCAATGTAGAGGCTTCAAAAAAATTGGGCTTATTAATTATAAACCTTGTTGTAACTTTAACAAATTCTAGACATCTCAGTAAATTATGTTAGAAAATACCAGTCTTTGAAAATGACCTTTTTTTGAAAAGTGAAAAATGCCGATTTTGGTCTTTTTAAAAAAAGATTTGAAAATAGCATAACTTTTTTATTTTTTAAGATAACTCGGTAATTTTTCCCCCAATGTCTTAGAATAAAAAGTACTACCAAATGAAATACACCAAAATTAAAAAATGCTAAAAAATAAAATCAGTTTGGACTACCTATTGCTACTCAAAAACATTGAGTCGGACATAAATACACTCAAAAAATCACATCACTTTGATCAAAGTTATTACTTATTTTTAATTTTATTTAAAAAAAAAATATATAATTTCAATAAATACTGATTGACCCAAATTTTGCTTTTTTGGGTGTGTAATTTTTGTACTATTAATGCATTTAAGTAGGTTTTTTTAACTGTGGGTCTTGGGGGAAGTTTTTTAATTAAATTTTAAAAATAGATTAATTAAAACATGTCAATATTGCCTCATGTGGCACTGCCCTGCAGATAGAGCAGGTTGCTCAGGTGTTCAGAATTCACTTTGGGTTTTTATATTAGATAAGTCACAGATACTTTTAGTCTACATGTACTATTAGTAACATCATAGATACATGACAGCCTAAATGAGAAAGTTCATCATAAAAAAAACACTAAATGTTCTCCTACAATCTGTTAATACTATTGAATGGAGTGCAAAATTTTTCAAGAGCAGCTGTTGAATACCTCCCCACCTCAATTTTAGAACCTCTGCATTTTTTAGAACCGTTGAGGGTAGGGGTAGGTCCATCAAAGCAACAGGGACGCTGTCCTTGAGATGGACAAAGATCCATGATGGACCATGGAATATTCCGTAGCTAACGCTATAGGTTAGGACGTGGAGGTTGGCCGAACGTTCTCGAAGTCATGCATGTCAGCGCGTGATTAACAGTTGGTACACGCCACTGACCAATCAGATGAGAACGCTCGGTAAAGCCACGCTACAGTAGAGGCCTTTATAAACGGTCACTCAACCTTACAGCGGTCTCTATCTCAGAAATTCGCAATACACCAGGGTCTGCGGTGTGACTGAACGAATACGAGTTGAGCCTAGCTGAAGTCTGTTCAGGTTTGAGTTAACTAGACTTAGATAGGCAAATGTATTTGTATAGGTAGTATAGGTATTTATTATATGTATGCTTTGGTATGTTATTATCACTATCTTTGGTTAATTATTGATATTGTTATTTCAGCTAGTTAGTGGAGCTAGTCAGTGGAGTTAGTTAGTGGAGCTAGTTAGTTAGTGCTAGTTAGAGCTAGTTAAAGAAGCTACTAGAAGAAGCTAGTTATTGGAAGTTGAAGTTAGAGCCAGTGTAGTGGCGGAGGAACCAGTGAGCTGCTATCTCAGACAGGAGATCAAGAGCAGAGGAGGGGAGCAGGTGGCTGTACCTTGAAACGAAGTCAGTGACCAGTGGGGAAGGGGCCGAATGCCAAGCTGACCACAGAGCGGAGCTACGCTTGATTGGCCAGACCGAAGCACAGCCTTCCAACCAGTCCTTTGGCCACGCCCAGTCCATGAGGGACGTGGGCATCATCACAAACTATTAGTATAATTTATCATAGACGTAGATATTGTAATTCATTATATGTTTACTAATTCAGGTTCATGTATATATGTATATATTATAATATATACCTAATGCATTAAATATTTTATATCTTTATCACTTTCACGTAGGCGTTAGTTTTCTAATTATTAATGATAAGCTTTATGTCGTTATAGTTGTATTATTAGTATATACTGAAGTGGATTGAGTGGTTTTAATTTAGGCAAAACAACGAACGATAGAGCCTTGCGTGTTTAGCCTCCATTTTGGTAGTGAGTATAGCCTCGTCAAAACGACCCAATATGCGGCTGCATACGCGCTCGTCCACTTCCGGTTATTGCTATTCTTAGTAACATTGTTTATAAAATGATGTTTATAAAATTGAAGAGTTACAAGTATTCACTGCGCCTTTCATTGAACCTCCGATTCTATATGTGCATTCAAACAATCTCTAAAATCTATCACTAAACCTAACCCAAAACCCTAAAAACTATCACTAAACCTAACCCAAACCCTAAAA